>JAWMRA010000016.1:20798939-20839769 GCA_035584735.1 Pseudotriccus pelzelni
CACCCAGAGAGAGCACCTGACCAGCACCTGAGCTTAAATGCAGCCGGGTAGGGGGTGGGGCTGGGCGGGGAAGGAGGGAAGGGGTGGGTGAGAGCCCAGATGCAGCTTGTCAAGGCAATTAGCACGCAGGGCCCCGATCTGTTTGTCTCCCTAAATTCATAGCACCACAAGTACCTGCCATAGAGACTGGTTTGTTCGTGGTTGCAGAGACTTGAGAGAGGCCTGGGAGAACATGGGACTGCTTCTCCTGCCCAACGCAGAGCCAGGCGGCATCACCAGCTTTCCCCCAGCACCCCTGACTGCCCCCAGCATCCTGCAGCAATCCCAGTTGCCCACAGCTCCCCCAACTTCCTGAAGCACCTCCAACTCGCCCCAACATCCACTTCCTCCGTGAGCTCATCCCCAAGACGGGGCGCATCAGAAATACTGAACTAACCTTGTGACATCCCCCTCTACTCCCCTGGGTGAGCTCAGCATGTCTGCCCAGCTGTTTTGAACCACAGACACAAGGTCCACATCGCTTTTGCCCCGAGCACAGAGAGGGAAAAGCCTTGCTCCTGGGGGAATGGTACATGGCCAAGGCTGGGGACAAGCCACCCCAGGCCAGATCCACCCAGGATTTCAGACAAGTCAGATCTAAAGGCTTTGCTTTGTTTCCTTTCAAAATCCCTCCAGCACGTGGGAAGGCAGATGCTGAGAAGCTAAATCCCAGCAGCATTCATGAATGTGCTCTCTCCTGCCAGCACCGGATGGGATATTCCTTCCAGGCACTCGCAGCAAAGCTCCAAGCGTGCTTGCAGCTCTCCTCCCTCGAACGGACTTGCTTCCCCAGCTGCAGCACCTCACAGCCATCGGGACCCCCATCCTCGCTCTGTGGGTGGCCGACCCCCTCCTCTGCCAGTGGTGGGCAGCAGGGTGGGAGCCTGGGGCTGGCACACATCTCGGCCAGGGTGCAGGATGTGGTCTGGGGGGAAAAGCCAAGCGCAGGATCTGAGCTCTGCTTATTAAAGGGTGCACAGAGTGTCTCCATGGAAAAGTCTCCCGGCTTGGCCAGCCCACACAGTGCTCAGATGCAGCAGACGAAGCGGGGTTCCCGTGAGAGACGGGGTGGCTGAGAGGTGTCCAAATGAGCAGGGTACCCTGCACGCATGGCAGGGCTCTGGGTGAAGGGCTGAAGCAGTGGAGCCCCTCGGCAGCCTCCACACCTCCCTCCTGACCGGCTACCCTGGAAACGTATCCTAAATAAAGCTGGAATAGGATAAATAAATGCATCCGGAGGCCAGTGGGTCAGCCAGCACTGAGGGGAGCAGCCCTGCACCAGGAGGGATGGGGACCATGGCTGCCCTGAGCTGTGAGGGAAGGAAAGAATTTTTCTGATTTTTTTCTCCTCCTCCAAGCTCCCCTCAAGCCCCAGCCCCTCACGGTGGGCACTTACGAAAGGGCCAGGGCAGCCCCTTGCTGCCTGCAAACGGAACTGGGGCACCCTGGCATTGGCTCCCCACAGCTGAAGCTGCCTTTGGGGGAAGAGCAAGGTTCCCTCCCCGGCACCACTGGATTTGGTGCACAGTCAGGCTGCCAGCCCTGCCCGGAGAGCGAAGGCAACGTTCTGTGCTGGCTCTGCCCCTCCACCGCTCAGCCACATGTTGGCTGGGAAAGGGAAAAACAAATCCTCCTCTGCTGCCAGGGCCCGGCTGAGGAATGGGAAATGTGCTGGCCAGATGTGGGGCACAGGGCTGCGCTCAGGGCTCCAGCAAGGGGGGCAGCTGAAACCACCCGGGGCAGGAGCAGCTAGGCTGCCATGGGGATGTTTCTCTGGATAACACATGAGGTTTCAACCAGTGCTTCTCTTGTTGGAGGGTGGAAAAACAGCAATAATTTTAAAAGTAGTGGAGGTTTTCCTCTGTCCTTGCCGTAGTTTGTTTCGGATATTTTCCCACCAGCCTCCTGCCTGTGGAGTCAGGAGCGGACCCTGAGCATCCCTGAGGTGGAAGATACTCAGGTTGCTTGGAACCATTTCGTTGCCTCAAACTGTACTTGCTGCCCTCATCCAAGGTGATGTTCCCCTGGCAAACAGTGGCTTGTTCCCCATGCCCCAGTGAGTAAAGCAAACCTGGGGTTGAGAGCCAAAAGCAAAGCCAGGGATGCCTGTTGGTGGGTCCAGTCCAACCTGGAGGTGGTCCTGGTGGGTTGGAGATGGTTCTAGTAGGTTGGAGAGGAGTGCATGTGTTCAGCCCACCTGTTACCCAGGAATTATAATGGAGACAGTAAAGATCAATCTCTACCCTGAAGGCCCCAAGCCCTTCACTCTGTTCCTCCATTAGCCCTCAAAAGGGCCAGGAGAGGGGACTGCTGAGGACAGACAGAGAGAAAAGCCTCCCAGAGTCCTTAGCAGACCCTAAGATAAAGAGCAGGAAAGGAAATACTTGGCAAAATTGAATCTGTACAAATCAGCCAGCCTAACTAATATTTAACTCCCAGACAAAACAGAATTAGCTAATGAACTTACCAAGCCCCTGGTAATTACTCAGGAAAAGTTACTGAAAAAACAACACATCCCAGGTTTATTTAATGTCTTTATTAATGATCTGAAAGCAAGAGTAAACAACAAATTAATTATGTTTGCAGATGACTGTAAGCTGGAAGGTGCTGCAAATGCTGCCAAAGATGGCAAAGTCACACCGAAGGCCCTAAAGGGGTTAGAAATAACTCAGCAGGAAAGAAGCTGCGTGTAATCCATCAGCAAAACATGGCACAGGGAAAAGGACCTGAAATCCACACATCCAGGAGGAGGGAAGGGTGTGCTGCACAAGAGCCGAGGAGGATGGGAGCCACCTTTGGAGGGGGATGGAAAGACAGGATATAAGCAAGGAGACTCCTGAAACCCAGCAAGAAGTGTGGAGCCAGGCTGGGTGGGATGCTGTGTCTCCAAAGGGGTGTGACCCCGTCCTGAACAAGTGTGGAATCAGCTTTGTACCACAAGGAGAAGCTGGAAAGCTCTTTCTCCGGTGCAGTGGTAACACAGTTGGAGTGTTATGAGCCCTGAAGGCCGAGGGTCATTCTGATTGCCAGCTGAGAGAGGTGCGAGGTTTGGAGAGCCACTTTGGGAATACGGCCAGGGATGGGTAACGGTGGCTTTGGGATCGAGCCACTTATCTGGGTCTGCGTAGACAGCAGCAGCTACCTTTGCTCCCAAAAAGCGCCTGGTGCCAGAGGTTTTCTGGACGCGCTACTTCGCCCGGAGCAGGCGGTGCCTCCAGAGCCGCCCCTCGCACCCTACGTCGGGCTCCTTCCCCGCTCCTCCCTCTCCTCGCCCCGGCAGGAACAAGGCGGCTTTCAGGAGCGGGTGGGTGGGTGGCGAGGGCCTTTAGCCCTTTAAGAGAGAAATCTGACGTTGTAATCTGAGCGAACTTTCTGACAGGCGGGAGAAGTTACAGGTCCCTCCCTCCCTCGCTCCGCTTTATTAAATATAGTAGTAGGAGCAGCCCTCGCCTGGACGCAGGCACCGGCGGAGGCTGTGCTGTCCCGGAGCCCTCGCCGCTGCTCCAGCCCCGGGGGACACCATGGGTGCCCGAGGTGGCATCTCCACGCTCCTGCTGCTGCTGCTGCTGCTGGCCGGCTACTCCCAGCCCCTCAGAGCGGGACTCCCGGCCGGAGGTAAGCGCCGTCCATCCCACCAGCCCACCCGAGGGATGGAGCGGTGAGAAAACCCTGGGGGATACGGCTCCTGGGAGGGCTGGGGAACCAAGAGGGGAGTGGTGTGGACACCCATGGGTGTCCCTCCTGTCGCCAAGCTGGCAGAAGCAGCTTGCCTGTCTTGGGGCACGGTGTTCGGGGAAAGACAAGGGCGGGAACGGGGCTGCTCGCCCGCCGTGGCGCTCAGGGTGCTGGTACCTCCGCGTCCCTTCCCAAGGGGACACGCGGATGCGCTGCTGTGCGGTATGGGGCTTGGGGGAGCCACAGGGCTTTGGTTGCGCCGTGGGCTGCCGGTGGGAGAAAGGCACCGCCCCTGCTCCGCCAAGCCCCGCGTCGTGGGGAGGGAACACGGCAACCCTCCCTGGCCGTGCTTGGCCGCGCTACCTTAGCTGTCTGCGAGGGCAGCCCCTCTTCACCCCAGGAGGAGGGGTTTGGTGGGAAGAAGGCAGCTGGAGCATTTGCCAGTGTGTGTGTGTGTGTGTGTGTGTGTGACCTCCTGGCTCTGCTCCGCCCCTCTGTCCTGTGCACTGGGGTGGCTGGAGGTGCGGGGCAAAGGGCGAGGGGCTCACCTCTCCCACCAGCACGGCCCCAGAGGTGTGCAGGATCACCCCCGGAGCGACAGGGCACCGAGGGCCAGCGGGGGATGAGGATCACCCCCACGGTGCCACAGGGCAAGCTGATCCCAGGGACCTGGGAGGACAGGGGACGCTGGCTGCTGCACGGGGTCAGAGCTAGGCAGAGGCGTGACTTCAGGACAGAGCGGTTGGGATTTATATCCAGTTTTCCAAACGAAGCAGCCAGGTTTGCCCGTCCAGTTCTTGGCATGGCTGTGTGCCCTGCCTCAGCATCCTGACGGCCATCCCACAGCCCTGGGCCCTCCCTGCTCCCTCCCCTGCTCTAGGATGCTCAGAGCTGCTACTGTCCGAGCCTCAGTGGGCTCCGCAGGTCGGGACAGGGGTCTCATCCTGCTGGGATGGGTCTGTGCCTCAGCCTGACCTTCCAAGCTGTGCCTGGAATATCTGACTGATGCACTGCATCAGCAGCATCAGCAGCTTCAAAAGTGAAGGGAATTTAAAAAGCACTTTTATTTCCCTAACTCCCCCGAAAAATACTATATCATCTCACTGATACAGTATATCACTGCTATATTCCTCAAAGCTCCCTCTGGGTACCAGAGTGGGCAAGAGCTTGTTCCAAGCAGTTCCCAGAGAATTACTGACCACCTCTAGTCTTTTGCTCCTGACCATCATCTGCATACCTGCCTGTGTCAGTGCAAGGAGGAGGAGGAGGATGAACCAAGAGCCCAGCCTTGTGGCCCTCGGCACCTGCAAGGTCCCTGTATGTGCCCTGATGTCCCTCTTCCCTCCCAGTGAGCAGGTGGCCACTGGGACATGCTCCTCTCCTTACCTCAGGCCTTGTTCCTTCTATTTTTTTCCATGTACCAAAATAGGAGGGTGCCTGGCAAACTGAGTGGAAAAAAAAATCCCTTTTGTTAATGCACAGAGTGGTCTCCTTCCCAGCCCTGACCTTTCCATCCTGGGCAGGGGTTTTCCCACGTGGAACCGTTGCTTGCCTGGTGTCTAGGTTGGGTCCCAGGGCTACCCTAGCACTCCCGAACTCTTTCATGGTGAATGGGCTGGAGCAACCCTGAAAAAGAGCACATGGCCTTCACTGGCACATGCCAACCCCCCCCAGATTCCCCCCAGGTAACACTACCCAAGGCTGGGACACAGCTCCAGGGATCAACAGGCATCTGCCTGGCGCAGACGTGTGGGGCTGGGGAAGAAAAGGGGTTTTACACCCATTTTCCAATGCCAGGGACTATTTCTGCACTGGACTGAACAGGTGGGCCAGCTGAGACTCTGGGTCTGGGCACCAGCTTCCCACAAGCCCCATCCCTGATGAGACCAGCAGCACTGATTCCAGGTGTTCCCATGGGCTGCCTACAGTGGGACATCCCTCTGTCCCCATCAGGGAGAGCCACAAGCTTGCCGGGCAAGGGGCTGGGGACAGACTGGTTTTGGGGGGTGAAGGCGGTGTTTTGCATTCCCGCCAAGCCCAGGTTCAGGGACCTGGAGCTTCCTGCCCAACCCAGAATGGGAAAAGTCATCATGAACTTCATCAGATACAGGATTATATAAAAAACAAAAACACTCATAAAACTTACCCTGTTGACATCAGAGTGTAAAGCTTTAGTAAACTGTTTTTAGACAGCCTGGCTCCCCTCCGGTTCCCAGCGAAATCACCCGCAGGCTGTCCTCCCCCTTCCCCAAAATTCCTCTCACTGGGGGTTTGGAATGAGGAGAGATGAGAGAACTGGATGGGTAGGCTCCCCGACGGCAGCGTTCACCCCAAGATTTCAGCAAGCGGGTGCCAAAAATGTGCCCTCCCCCAAGGCTTGGGTGGACATCCAGAAGTGGTGATGGGTGTCCTGGGGAGGCAAGTGGGACACTGGCTTGTCCAGGGTACCTGCCTATGGATAGGGAGCAGTGTCTTGCCTGGGGTACCCATCCAGGACCCCTCCTGCCTTCTCCAGGTCTGTCAGCTCCTCCTCGGCTCTTCGTTCCTCCACTTTTGGAAATCTGATTGATTCAGTCAAACTTTCTTTTTTATGTTCGCACCACATGTTTTAAGGTCATAGCTCAAAGCAGATGGAAAAGCTTCCAGCTGATGGGAAAGAACAGGAAAAATGCTGAAAAGGGGGGAGAATGGTAAACTGGTATCGTGGGAATCAGGGAGGAATATTCTTGTCTCACTCTTATATTTAGCAACAGAGGGCCGCGGGCAAATATATAATATGCACATTCCTGTAGGATCGAAGGACAGGGTTAAGCTCACCCCGAGGAGCTCACGTCAGTTTGAACGCTGGACGGGAACAGGGCTGGAGAGGAGGGAGGCTAACAGTCTGTGTGCCTAAAAAAAGCTCAAAGCACAGACTGTTCACAACAGGCATTGGCCCAGCCCAGCCTCGGCTCCCCGGGGCTGCTTCCGTGGCCCTTTCCAGGTGCCAGGCTGCGGCTTGTCTCCTTTTTGGGAAGCCAGCTTCCCCAGGCATTAGCATCACCCCCAGCCTTCAGCTGGGAAACTCCTAGGAACCCCTCACTCGTATCTGTACACTTCCCAGGCCTGGGCATCCCAAGCCTGGTTTGCCGCCAGCCCCTTCACCATATCCTATCTCCAAACATCCTGGAGACATGGAGCGAGGAGGGAGCCCATCGAGGCATCCTCATTCCCAAATCAGCCCTTCCCTGAGCTGTCTCCGTCATGCCCAGTGCTTGGTTGGACATTGCCATGCTGCACAGGGGTGGGATACCCCTCAGAGTTTTTCTGGGGTAAACAGAACAGAAAAAGGGAAAGCAAGTTTTTGTGTTATATTGACCAATATAGCGAAATATTGTTATATATTGTTATATGAGAATATTTTATGTTATTTTATACTGATAGAATTTTAATATATTCTATAAAGTATACTCTAAATATATTCTATAAAGTCAGAGAAGCCACTTTGCCCTTTCACAAAGCCTTTGCTTTGCAAAGCAGAGCCCGGAGTGAGGGCAGCTTTGAATTCTGCAAAGCCAGGCTTAAATCCAGAGGAGCTGGACTATGGTGGCCCTTTCCAACCCCAGGATGTGGAGAATGCAGGTTTGCCTTGCTGTTGCCTATCCTCGGGACAGACCAAACAGGGCCTCCCAGCGGCATCAGGGTGGGCTGGGAGATGTTTATGCCCCAGGCTTCGGATCCAGGTTGATAAATTCCCACTTTCCATCCTTCCTCCCCGGGGTGTGCCACCCATTGTGCCAGTTGTGCATCGCTCCAGGCAATACCTCTGGGTGCACTTGGCTGCCTGACAGCCGGACAAACGGCCGGTGGCAGATGGAAAGCATCCCAGGGAAGGCAGGGTGCGCCAAAAGTTGCTGTGAGTGGAGAAAGTCATGGGGCAAACAGCATGGTTTGGAGGTGGCCAAGCCCATCACGTGTCTCCCAGACAAGGAGAGAGAAAAGCAACATTCATCCATCAGTGTGACTCACTGGCTGTGGAAGGAGCTGTTGTAAGCTGTGAGTCAGCTCGGGATGGCCCTGTGAATCCTTGCTGCTTCTTTTGCCCGAATCTTGGCTGGTAGTTGTTTTAACTCTTTGCTGCAGCCAGGCAAGGGAAGGGGGGATCTGGAGTCACCAACTGCTTGTGATACCATCCCCAACCATGTTAAAGGATGCTCCCCATCTGTTTTCATGCCATAGCCCCTGTGCAGTGCTGCCCAGTGCAGTAGCAGAAAGAGCAAGGGTCAGAAGGAATTTCCCATTCTGCTTCCCAGCCGCCATCTGGGCTTCAGCAGGGCTTCAAAGTTTTCAGCATCCCAACCCACAGAAATTTCTGAGCCCACCAGGGTCATTTCCTCTGGGAGCTGGGGAGAAGAGAGGGAAGTCTTGGACCGAGGTAGATGTGGCTGAGAAAAGCCTCCAGTCCTGCCCTGCAGCCTTGGGAGGGGATGTGAGCACCCGCTTCCACACCCCCACAGCCCCCGCGCCAGCCATGTGTTCCCCCTGCACTAGAAATAGAGCAGGCATTTATTTTCTCTATAAACATCACCCTGCCGGGCGTTTCTCATAGATGGAAAAGTCAGGGGATAAGGGCAGTGGGGAGGGGGAGGCAGGGCAGGGAGGGGGACCTCCGGAAGGATGGGGAGAGAAGAGGGAGAGGAGAGGGAGAGATTTCAGCTCTAGAAAGGGGCGGAAGGGGAAGAAAATACTAATTTTCTTTGCAGAAAGTTTAGCACAGTTTAGCACATCAACCCCCAAATGAGCAAAAAATATCCCCTCTTTCCCCTTCCACACTGCAAAACCCCCTCTCTGTGGAGACACTTTTCTCTGCCCCTCACAGCACCCAGCATCACCAAAAGCCAATCCCGGCCGTGGCCCTTGTAGCCCCAAGGGGTACAGAGTTCTGTGGGTGCTGTGACTGCTGCCCTACCAGCACAACTAAAGACAGATCACCCCGATTTACACATTTTTACACCCCAATTGCACATTTTAACATCCCTATCCCTGAGCACTGGATGCTGCAATTAAGGCCAGCAGGAAGCCCCCGGCAGAGCTTCAGCACCCCCAGTCGTGCCCATTCTTCCCCCACAATTTCGGCTGATAACTCCCCCCATCTTGGCACGTCAGGAGCCGTTCGACACCAGTGAGGCTGGGAAACATCAGAGCCCGGGCGCCTGGAGACGTGCTCCTCTCCAGCAGCAGCCGCTGTTTGTTGACGGCAGGAGAGGATCACTCCGGTAACGACCAGCTATTCCAGGGATGTCTGTGAGCATCCCCTGGCCAAGCTCCGCCAATCCTCCTCCCCCCTCCCCCCGCCAGCTCCTGGGAAGGCTCCTTCCCCTCACTGGGGCCGGGGATGGGCCTGGGAACAGGCACTGTCGAGCAGGAAAGGATGGGATTCAGGGATCTGCAGGTGGGATGTGCACCCAGGGTGCTCGACTCCCCATTAACCAAGCCTCAGGCACAGGCTTTCGCCAAGGTCCCCCTGCTCCTCCAGGACTGGCTGGGATTGTCCCCTCTTATGCTACCACATGCCCTCCTGCAGCTCTGCAAGCCCTTCCCTCACCGGATGGGAAGCAGATGAGATAGGAAAAGCTGTGGCAGTGGGTGCCAGGATGTGCAGGGTGGAGCTGGAAAACCTGCCAGCCAGTGAGACAGGAGGAGAGGGCTTGTGAGAGAGAAAAAGAAAGAAAAAATAGAACAAAACCGACTTGAGATGGTTTGGAAACCACGTCCTCTGGGGTTGATACAATATTTCCAGGCCAACTTCTCCTGGCAGCAGGAGGCTGAGACTGAATCACGCTGCAGGGGACGGCACAAAAGTCCCATTGAGCCTCCCGCTTCCCCAAATCCTCCCACTTTCTCCCCCCGCTTCGCTTCCCAGGGCAAACACTCCAAACACTGCTTCCAGCTCAGGCTTATTCCATAAGTCCCTCTGGAGCCATTAAGCCACACGTCATTAAAAGCTCTTCATCCCTGCTCCTGCTCACACCAGGCTTTGGGGGTGCATGCCTTGGGGCGCATCCCCCCAGCCCTTCCCAAAAGCACTGGGACCTTTGTGGGGGGTTGCAGTCTGGCTCCCGGCTCCTTGCCGTCCCCTCCACGGCTCTGCATCTGGCCGAGCAGGAGAGCTCAGGAAATACCATCAGCTTTAGGGCTGCTTGAATCATCGTAAAGCCACGCTGAATAAGTGATGGAGCTCGAGAGCCAAGCCTCCTGGACCCCGCTTTATGGCCTCCAGCTATCACAGCTCCTAATGCTGCTCCGTAAGGATGGGGAGAGCAGGCAGGAGCAGGCACAGGCGCTGTGCAGGGGCTTGGAGGCTGGCAGGACACAGGAGGCAGGACACAACCCTCCCAGGCAGCACAGAATTAGCAGGGGGCATGTTTTGACTTTTTCCCCTGGCCCCAGAGTCTGTAAGAAGGGGCTGTAAAAAGGCTGTTTTTTTTCCCCAAAGCTGTCAGGCAGGAGGCAGGGAAAGGCGAGCGGAGAGCAGCTGGCAGAGGAACTGGGAAAGGAACTGAATGAATAAACACAGGAGAGGGATTCAAAGCAGCGTGGTGCAGCCAGAGGTAGAGGCCAGCTGGGTGGGATGGGGGTGAAGCAGAGTACCCCAGCCCAGGACTCTCCTCCTGCACCCAGAACAAGGGTGACGGCCACTTCTGGTGATCAGCAGCCCCGTCAGGGTAATTAATTGCTCATGGCTTTGCTGGCGGTTTCTTGGGTGCTGCTTTCCAGCAATCTCTGCTGGCCAGCACTCCTGGAAAGCACCAGCCCCAGCCCCCAGGAGCCCTACTGCGAGGGAGGGCCAGGTGGAGGGGTGGGAGGAAAGAACCAGAGCACTCATTCCCATAGTTAGGGTTGGAAAAACACACAGAGCTCTGGCTCGGTACGTCGGAGCAGCAATCACTGTCTGGAGTCAGTGGGAGTGGGGATAAAGTGCTCCTCTGCCGAAAGCTATCACAGCAGGGATGGATCCATGCCCATGACACCCCCTCCTGTAAATCTTGAGGCAGAGCCCCAGGAGCAGGAAAAGCAGGGAGAGGCTTTCCTGGGGCAGGCACGAGGGGACCGTGGTGTGTCCACGAGGTCCCCACTGAGTCTGGATGACATCGCTGTAGACCAAGTCCTGCTCATTTCCATTGACTGGGATTTCCTCACTATGGAGACCTGGATGGGTGCTGAGCTTGGTTCTGAGGGCATCTCTGAAGGCAGAAGCTCTCCAGTTGTCCCCCCGGCACCCCCTCCTCCCAGCAAAGCCCCAGCCAAAGCTGAGGGCCGCTGTGTTTGCCTTAGCCTGCTCGCAGGCTGCTCATTTCCTCCCCTGGCCATAAATAAAACCACACTGTAAAATGAAGGGAATGTGGAGCATAATGAAGCCTTTCTCCAAAAGCCCGTTGGATTTCTTCCTCTCCTGGCCCCTCCGCCCTGCGTGGGGATGGGGGCACAGCCCAGCCCCAGCCCTGGGGGGCTGCAGGTCTCACTGGGCATTGCAGACAGGTTGGGGACAAGGGAGCTTGAGCCCCGGGACCACCCACGGTGCAGGCAGGAGGGCTGGTTCTGCCCACCCTGCCTGTGCTTGGAGTGGGATGGGAGCCTCATACACACACTGCAGGGGGAACGGGAGCGGTTCAAGCTGCTGAGCAGCATCACCAGGGCTGGGCAGCTGCCCCCGAGAACCTCCAGTGCTGGCATCCTCCCTGAATCCTTCCAGTGCTTGCATGCCCCCTGAACCCCTCTGGTGTTCACGCCCACCCTGAACCTCTATGGTGTTCTGAACGTCCCCCCAGCCCGTCCAGTGTTTGTATCCCGTCTGAATCCTTCCAGTGTTTACATTCCCCTGAGCCCCTTCAGTGTTTACATCCCCCCAGCCCCTCCGGTGTTTGTATCCCCCTGAACCCCTCAGGTATTCACGTCCCCCCCAGCCCCTCGAGCGTTTGCACAGCGGGTGGGTGCAGCACCACAGGTGACCTCGCTACCTTATAAAGCCATTTAAATTTGAAAAAAAAAAAACAAACCCAGAGGGCCTCAAAACCAGCTCCTGAGACTGCGGAGATGTGCAGCAGGTTGGCCAGGGGCTGCCCCAACAGCACCCCAGCACGGGGCACAGTGCTGGCACAGAGGTTGCTTGTTGACACGGGCGGCGGGCAGGAAGGAGGGCAGCCGGTGGGCTGGGCTGCACCAGCGGCCGCACAAGCCCGGGGCTGTTCAGGCAACAAGGAGCCTTCACTCCCCGGCTGTTTTTCCACCGTTGGAAAACCGGTGTGGCCGGGGCGGGAAGAGGCTGCGGACACAGAGCCTCTTTCAGGGGGGCGCGTGTGTCTGCACGGCGCTCTCCTGGCACCCGCTCTGGTCGTTACAGAGCTGCTTTAATGAATTCCAGTCCCCTCCCTCCAAACACAACCGGTCACCAGCTCTGGCCTCCACCTGCCCCTCACCACAGCCTGAATGCAGCCTTGTTGAGCATCCAGCTCCTCCCCAGCTCCACACCCCTATCCCCAGGCAGGGTTTGCTCCGCAGGGGAGTTCCTGCAGCCCCTCAGGGATTTGGTTGTACCCCCAACACGCTGAAGCACCTCCTCCTGCATGCCCAAAAATGCAGCTGGCTGTCCTGTGGCAGGGTTGGGGATGCCCCCACGCTAGGGTAGGAGCCTGCAGGCAGGGAAGCATCCATCCACCAGCTCACATCCTCCTGCACACCCAGGAGATACCTCCCTGCTCTGAAAACCTTTCGTGTCTGGTGCTAATTCTCTCTGCAAACCCTGACACTGAGTTTTTCCGAATACTTCCCCTTGCCTGGGACGGGAGTTGGCTCCTTCATCCTCCTACGTGCTGGGAAGGAGGTGGGAGAAGTTTGTGTGCCGAGATGTTAAAACATGGAGGAGAGCCCAAACCGGCCCTGCTGAGCCCCAAACACTCTTGGAGCCCCCAGCTCAGAGCCTCCCGGGTGGATGGGGATCCCTTCACCACTGTGGTGCTGCCCAGCCCCAGGCTCTGCTCCCCCATGTCAAAAAACTCCCCGAACACCAAAAAAACAGCAGCTGGAGAGGCCAAACCCGCAGTGTTTTCAACTCAAGGAGCAGGGGAAGAGGGCCAAAGCATCCCAAAGCCGGCGCGTGGCCGGCGGCTGGGGCGGGTGCCGAGGCAGGACCAGCTCACACAGAGCCCTCACTTGTTCACTGGCCCTGGGAGGTGCTGAACACACCCGAGGCCTCAGTCCGAAACCCTTCCTTAGAGTTTTTGGCTCATCTCCTTGTTTTTTTCAATGCAAAAAACCCCCCAAACCCAAATGACACTGCAGTCTATAATCTGCTGGCTGCTGGCTGGCTGCTCGGAAACTGTGACGGAGACTTCTCTCTCCTCGTCAACGCCTTTCCATAGTCTTGGCAAGGCGTGGACAGTGATTTCCTGCGGGACACAGCAAGCTGGGAACATCAATTATTTTTATCCGGGATGACTGGGGTGTCCACTCCAAGCCACGGCCAGGACATGGGGACCTGTTGCTCCCCATGACAGGAGAGGAAGGGCTGGCTTGGGCTTCTCCATCCGGGGATAAGGGTCAGCTTGGGGCACAACACCCTCTGTGGCATCCTTAGATCATCTGGAGAAGCTGCTTTTGGGGCCCCAGAACTCATCCTCGTGGGGCAATCCCAGGATGCTCAGCTGAGCCTACTCATGGAGGTGCCTGGATGTCCCTGGCTGATCCAAGTGATGGACCAGGATGGGGTACCCTGTGCCATGAAGGCTTCTCCAGGGTGAAATGCATTTGAAAAAAAAAAAAAAAAATTCCACGTTTTCTGTGTCTTTTCCAACACAAAGGGCAAGGAAGAGGGGAGATGGGGGTGAGAAAATGCAGGTCCTTTGAGAAAGTGAAATATCACAGGCTGAGCGGTGTTCACATCCTGCCTGGGCTGTTGAGCGAGGTGGAGAGTGGCCCTGAAATAAAGCAGGAATTTGGGAAGACAAACAGCAGTAACTCACAAGACTCTGCTGCCGGGGAAAAATCCCACCACCTCCTGGATCCGGGCAAGGGTCCCTCCTCCTCCCCACCAAACGGCACCACTCCCCTGGGCATCTGCACCTCCGGGAGCTTTTTATTAGTAGCATTTTATGAGAGAAGGAGAAGAAAAACATTCCTAGTAGCTTCGTGAGAGTGGAGGCAGGACAAAATGTGCTGAAGGCAGGAGCTGATGCCCCGTGGCACACTGGGAAACAAGCTGGCTGTGCTGGAGCGGCCCCAAACCATCATCCCCAGTACCCACCGCGAGACACTGCCAGGCCCCTGGGCCGGCACAGGAGCTGCTGGTGGGTCCAGTCTGGCCAAGCTTTCCCTCCCCATGAGAGCAGCCGCTCGGGACCCCTCTGAAAAACACATTTTTTCAATTAGGGGAAGCCACAAAACCAAAGCGTAGCAAAACCTCAGTGGGAGCTGGAGCACAGAGCATGCACACGCAGGGAATCTCAGCAGGAGCTGCCAGCACATAATGTACATGGATGTCTCCAGGGACCACATGTGCACGCATGTGTGCCCGTGGCTGTGCAAGGAGGGAGAGCCCCTTTTCCGCTGTGCCACGTCACTCTTACTCACCAAACCCCAAGACGAGGCGGTGCCGAGAGCCCCAGCACCCACCACCCTTGGCCACTGGGCAAGGCTGGTTTTGCCAACACCACAGGAAGGAGGGAGCGGGTCGTGGGAGGACAGAGCCCTGCAAAGAATAGCACAGCTCCTCTGAGTCACTGGCTGGGCCGAAGAGGACAAGGAAGCCAAAGTGCCCTGTGCCAGCAGCAAGCATGAGGGCCAGGGAATGAGGAGGCACCCTGACAGCCCTGCCCTGAGCTGAGCAAAGGGCTCTGTGTTACAGCAAAGGCCAGATGTTTCCATGGTGCCATTTTCCTCCCGGCCCGGAACGGGTGCAGTGACAGTCCCTGAGACACCCACGTCATCCTCTCAGACCCCAGGGGAAAGCTGAGGCACTTTTTCTGCTGCCAGTGGCAGGAAATGATTTTCTGTGGTCTCCAGGGCAAGGAGGTCTCCCCATTCCCAAAGATATCAGAAGAACATCCTCCACACTGGGCACCAGTGGGCTCAAGTCTGAAAAAAATGCAATAAGCCAAAGCAAAGTGCTCCGACTCTGTCCCTGCCAGGCTAACCCTTGCCATCACTTCTACAGATGGGCTCCTTCTAAACCCTCAGTGAGGCCGGCTGTGTCTTACAGGGTTGGGTTTCCACTTGCTGCACCAGCCTGCGAGCAAAGCCTGCATTGTCTGTTCCCACCCCTGTCATCACCACAGAAAGCTGGGCAAGAGGGACATGCAACCAGGGAAGCAGCTGTAAGGGCAGACATGAGTGTTTATACCCAGCCCTCACTGTGCAGGAGGCTGGTTTCACCCTGGCACCCGACCTCCACCCCTGCCTCCTCCAAACAGGGAATGGGCTGGGACCCTTAAAGCCAAATGCTAGCCTTGTCCCATGGAACCCCAGCAAAGCAGATCTGGGACCCCCAAACCCGAGTGTGGGCCAGCAGCTGGGTGGACTTGATGAGTGCTCTAGTGAAGCATAAGCAGTAAAGCTTCACACATATAAACCCCACCAAAGCCTATGACTACATATGGACCAAAAAACGTGCATTTCCCCCCTCTCCGTGACATCCTCCCCAAACATTTCCAGCTTACAGGGCTGGGGTGTTTAGGCTTAAGCACAGAATTTTGCCACAGGCTGAGCTGGAGCCGAGGAGGATGGGTGGCTGCGTGTCCCAAGCCACATGCATTTAACACGTGTGCAATGCACACGCACACATTGAGTCAGCTAAAAACTATAAGCACTCAAAACTTCAGCACACTCCCTGTGCTCTTAATCCTGCCCTGTCCGGCCTCTGCCCTGTGACACAGTCTGTCATTTCATGACCGCATGCCATTGTGCTGAGTCCCTCCAGGGCTGATGTATATTGGGTGTTGAACACGTTCCAACTGTATCTCCACGCGCCTGCTTTGAGCCAAGGTTTCTGTACGGTCTCACATCCACATATGGATCACTAGCACTCACATTTATTCTCCCAGCGCTGAGGAGAAACAGAATTTATTTACTTAGAAGGTGGTGAGGCCCTGGCACAGGTTGCCCAGAAAAGCTGTGACTGCCCCATCCCTTAAAGTGTGTTAGACCAGGCTGGATAGGTCTTGGAGCCCCCCTGGTTTAGTACAAGGTATTCCTGCCCATGGCAGGGGGAGTTGGACTAGATGAGCTTTTCCTTCCAGCCCAAACCATTCTGTGATTCCTCTAGGAAAACCAGAAAAACAGACTCCACAAGGATCTTTCCAGGCTCCTCAGCTCCAACACGCTGTCACAGGGCAAACAGGAGAGGGCTGATGGATGATGGGCTTGGGAGGCTCCAGAATCACAGCACCCACATAGGAGGGCTTGCAGGAGGTGTCCTTCCCTGCCTGACCTTCTCTCTCCCTTTTCTCCCCAGTCTCTTTCTTCGGGGACAGCTTCGTGGAGATGCCCCTGGCGGACGCCTCGCGCACGGTGCGGCTCCGCCTGCAGCTGTACACCAGCCAGGGCAGCGGGCTGCTGTTCCTGGCCGCCGGCCAGCCCGACCACCTCCTGCTCCAGCTGCAAGCCGGCAGCCTGCAGGTCAGCACCCTGGCACCCCAATCCCCTGTGCAGGCTGTGGGTCAGTCTGTGGGTCGTGGCTTCATCCAGTGCAAGGATGAAGGGGGCAGCCCAGCTGCCAGGACCCCTGCCAGGGGACGCTACGAGTACAAGAGGAAAGTGGAGAGTCTTGGGAGAACTGGTTAAATACAGAGAAACAGGCTCCGTCTAGGGAAGCTCCTCACCCACTGCCTGGGGGGTGCTTGGGGGGGATCATGGGGACACCGAGACACCGGCACCCCATGCGTATTGCACAGTCAGACTGCAGTGCACGGCACCTTCGGATGAGAGGGGTTAGTGAGGGAGAAGAGGTGAGACATGAGGATCCAGAGAAAGAATAGGTCTCCCTTGTCCCAGCTGGGATACGAGAAGCAAGCAATCAAGACAGAGGAATAAAATTCCCTGCTGTGGTTATGGTGTTGGCATCCACCATGAGGGATAAGAGCAGGGAGCATCCAAGGCACACATCCTGCCTCTCTGCAGCTTCGGCTGCGCCACCAACCACATTAAACCAAAGCAGGAGAGCAAGCAAGCTGGTGGCTGAAGGTGTCCCTAATGCAGACCATGTGTCCTACCAGCTAACCCTCTACTTAGGCAGGCTCCAGGCTGCTGCCCACCAGAAGCAAAGCCTGCTATTTCCCCTACCAGTTTCTAGGAAAAGGGCTGGAAGCAGCCCAGGTTGCAGGGACAGAGGGCAGTGGGCAGGATGGAGCAGAGAAGGAAGAGCCAGTACCTGGCAGGGCTGCACTGTGGGGGGAGAGGAAAAGCCCAGCTATGGGAGATGGAGGATCCCAGCCCTGAGACTGAAGTTTTCTGAGAATGAGTGGAAAAGGAGAAAAATTCAGAGAGCAGGACAAAGAGGGAATGTCCATAGAGGGGATGAGGGAGGAGAACATCCAGAAGTGGAGGAGTGAACTGAGAGACCAAAACCCTTGTGAGCCCCTGGGTATGGGTCAGTGGTTCAGCAGGTAGTTCTGGCAGGTGGAGAGGTGTCACCTGAAAAGCACTTTGTGTCTTTCCCTACAGGCCAGGCTGCAGCTGGGCTCAGAGGAAGTGACCTTGCAGTCCCCAGCAGGGCTGCAGCTCAATAACCTGGCAGTGCACGATGTGGAGCTGTTGGTGGAAGATGGCAGGATGACACTGACCATCGACAGCATCTTCAACAGCTCCACAGACATCGCAGGGCCAGCAAGGGAGCTGGACATCCAGCATGGCCTCTATGCTGGTGGGACAGGCAGCCTGGACCTGCCGTACCTTGCCAAGGCCAGCTCTCCCTTCAGGGGTTGCCTCCACTTGGTAACATTCAATGGCCTGGATGTCCTCTCCCCTCTGTCCGCTGATGACAGCTCCAAGATCTTCCACCACGTCCAGGAAGGGTGCAGCACACAGTTCTCCGCAGAGCCTGAGGACCCATTCGGGTTCCAGGGGCCACACTCCTACATCGCGTTTCCCACGTGGGACGCCAGGAAGGAAGCGACCATCGAGTTCGTGATGACGACAAGCATCACCCAGGCACCCCTGATCTACCACGCGGGGCTGGAGAATGACTTCTTCTACCTGGAGATCTCCAACGGGCGCCTGCGAGGGTTTGTGGAGAAGGGGAACGGCGTCATTGTCCTGCACAACAACGTTTTCATCAGTGACGAGCAGCAGCACTACGTCAAAGTCTACACGGACATCCACAAGTTTGAGATACTGGTAGATTACTACGCTTCATCCACATCCAACCGGGGCATCAACAACTACCTGGACCTTCAGGGCAACCTCTTCATTGGAGGTATGAACGAAAAAGCTTTTCAAAGGCTGCGGGAACATCATCTTGCTTTCATCTCAGTGTGGACCATGACCAACCACTCATTTGTTGGCTGCCTGGAGGACCTGCGGATAAACCTGCAGAGAAGGAGCCTGCAAGACGCTGTGATCACAAAGGACATCACATCAGGCTGTGGGAAGCAGGACCATTACTGGGACTATGAGGAGGTGTATGAGCAGGACGAGGCACCTACCTCCCCACCCCCAAATGTCTGGTCGGGAGCACCGGGCCTAGTGGTGGAACCATGCCGGCCCGACAGCAGCTTCCCACCTGCCTTTGCCAACATCAGCAGCCTTCTCCATGTCAGCCCCCTCATCGTCTCCGAAGGGGGCATGGCCTATCTGGAGTGGAAACATGTGCAGCCAACGGTGGACCTGAGCCTGGCAAACATCCGTCAGTCCCAAATCCTCTTCAGCATCACCAATGACCCGAGGCACGGCCAGCTGGAGCTGGACATTCCTGGGTCCAGGAGCAGAAGGAAGTTCACCTTGCTGGACATTGTGAATCGGAAAGTCAGATACATTCACGATGGCTCTGAGGGACCCATGGACCAGCTGATGCTGGAGGTGACAGTGACCACCCAGCAAGGGGTTCCAGAGTGTTTGCGGCAGGGGCAGATGTACCTGCTGCCCATCATGATCAACCCCCTCAACGATCCCCCACAGGTCATTTTTCCCCGTGGGAACCACATGACAATCCTGAAGCACACACGGAAACATCTGACCACAGACATCCTGCAGGTCCTGGACGATGACACATCCTGTGATGACCTCGAATTCCAGCTGCATGGTGGCCAGCAGATGGAGGAGGGTTATGTGGAGTTTGACTTCCATCCCGGAGTGCCCATTGAAGAGTTCTCCTGCAGGGACCTGGAAGCCGGCAACGTAGTCTACGTGCACCAGAGTGGGACAAACTTACAGCTCACCTTGCAAGTGAGCGACGGCACAGTCCCGAGCCCCATGGCCACCCTGAGGATCCTTGCCATCGACCCTGACATCCGCCTGGTCAACAACACCGGCCTCTCCATCTCCCAAGGAGGGGCTGCACGCATCACCATAGCCAACCTGTCAGTGGAGACGAACGCTGAGGAACAGCGGGTCGCCATCCTGTACGTCCTCACAGAGCCCCTAAGGTATGGAGAGGTCAAGAAGCAAGGGAGCATGGGAGGGGAATGGAAAAAAGTCGAGTCTTTCCACCAGCAAGACCTGGAGCAAGGGCGCATTCAGTATTTTAGCACAGACTCAGAGCATCGGCTGGAAGACAGCGTGGAGAAACTGAGATTCGAAGTCCAAGTGGGGCAGAAGGTCTTGTCAAACAACACCTTCCTCATAAGGATTAAAAGAGCCACCATTAAGATGAAGACCATGATTCCCCTCCAGATGAAGAACAAGCGGCATAGAAATATCACCAGCGAGGAGCTGGAGGCAACGTTGGAAGATTCAAACTCCGCCCCAGTCCTCTTCCACTATATCATCACACAGGCTCCCAAAAAGGGAAACCTGGAGCTGCTTGGCAACAGGCTGACCGAAGGCTACGGATTTACCCAAGATGACCTGCAGAGAAACCACCTGAGCTACAGTGTGACCATCAGGAACTCCCAACAAGCCGAGGACACTTTCCAGTTCCGTGTCCATGCCGGCAATCAGCACTCTCCCGTCTATACCTACACAATTAGCATCGGTGGGGACCCCAATGCGCCAGTGCTGACCAACGTCCTCCTGACCGTGCCAGAAGGGGGACAGGCCATCATCTCCAAGGATCACTTGTTTGTGCAGAGCATGAACAGCATGGACTACCTCTATGAGGTGATTGAGGGGCCAGCACACGGGAGACTGGCCTGGGCTGCGTCCCATGGCTGGGCCTCCAGAGAGGAGATCACGGAGTTCACCAACGACGACATCCTCCACCGCCGGCTGCTGTACCAGCACGACGACTCTGAGACACTGGAGGATGACATCCCCTTCGTAGCCATCAGGCAGGGCGAGGGCAGCGCTGAGCCTGATGTGGAGGAGGTGAGGGGTGTTTTCAGGGTCTCTATCCAACCCATCAATGACCACGTCCCTGTCCGGGCAGTGAACAAAGTCTTCAACGTGGTGCGCAACGGGCAACACCTGCTGACAACTGACGACATTGCCTTCACTGATAAGGACTCTGGCTTCTCCGACACGCAGCTGGTGCTGGCAAGGAAGGACATCTTGTTTGGCAGCATCGTGTCAGTCGATGACAGAAGCCACCAGGTCTATCGGTTCACACAGGATGACTTGAGGAAGAAGAAGATCCTCTTTGTCCATTCAGGGGCCGACCGTGGCTGGATCCAGCTACAGGTCTCAGATGGTCTCCACCAAACCACAGCCCTCCTGGAAGTGCAGGCATCAGACCCCTACATCAAAATTGTCAACAATACTGGTCTGGTCATCCACCAGGGCACCCGAGGGAGCATTGACTCCTCTGTTCTCAACCTGGAGACCAACATGGACATTAGGTCAGATGAAGAGATACGGTTCCTCATATCAACCCCCCCGAGGTGGGGGACCATACTGAGAGGGGAGCAGCCAGTCATGGCCTTCTCCCAGAGGGACCTGCTCGAAGGAGAGATCTCCTACCGCCACAATGGGAGCAGGAACACGCGGGATGAGCTCCAGTTCACTGTAGAAGCAAACGAGGTGGCAGTGGAGGACACGCTGGCCATCAGCGTGTTCTTGGACACCCATCCCAGCCCCCTGAGCATAGTCAACCACAAGGAGATCTATGTCTTCCAGGGGGAAGCGGCTGGGATCAAGGAGGAGTACTTACTGGTGAGTATCCTCTTCTCTAGTCATTCCCCATGTCTGCATCTCTTCTCTGGTCATCCAGGATGGCTACCGGTGGGACTCCATTTTACTCCAGCTGGCTCAGAGCAAAGGTTTCATGTCCACGCCAGGCTTTGCCCAGGGGCAGACGGGTGTTCAGGCATGGCCTTGGCAAGAAGGTGACTCTTGCAGATCATCCCACAGCAAAGCCTTGAGGAATTGAATGCACGGCAGGTAGGCTGTGGGGCAGCCCAGCCTCAGGCACCAGACCTCTCATTCTTGTTTTGTCTTTCCCCATGCTCTCAGGTGACCCACGGAGAGATCCCTCCCCAAGACATAGTCTACCTGGTGAGCAGACCCCCAGCCTCTGGCTTCCTGGCAATGCTTCAGGACGGCCAGGACATGAACGAGCAGCCCAGCCTGGACCCCATCCAGTCCTTCACCCAGGAGGACATCAACAGTGGCAGAGTCCTCTACCTCCACTCCAAGCCCAATGAGGAGCACGACCGGTTTGTCACAGACATCACAGCCCATGGTGTGGACGCTCTGGAGGGGGTGGTGGTGAGCCTAATTGTGCTCCCCATCAACGTGCCCTTGGATGTCCATAACATCACAGTGCCAGGAGGCGGCTCTGCTACCCTCTCCTCGGGCATCCTCAGTATCCCCAACGCGTACTACCCGGCTCTGGGCATGGAGTTCAGGGTGCTCGAGCCCCCCCGCTTTGGCACTCTCCTGAGAAGCGAGCGGCCCGAGGAGGGTGGGCTGGACAGCTTCACCTGGAGCGAGGTATAGCACACCAGTGTGCCCACCTGCCCCCCATGCTGCTTTCCCAAGGGTTTGGGGAGAGCCCAGGGGTGTGCTTCAGCCCCCAGCCACACTGGGAGGCTGGGGAGGGCTGTAGGTGTCTTCTCTCCATCAGAGTTGATGGAGGACCTTGGGGTGGTGGGTTTGCCCTGTGGACCCAACAACCAAGGTGTGTTTAAATGTGCCTGGGGAAAAAGAGTGGGGATGCAGGCACAGAACCCACACTGGGCTCTAAGTCTGTTTCCCATGGGCGCCCAGCTCCTGTCCCTGCAGGATCCACCCTGCAGGGATGCCCCAGAGCGAGTGCTGGGTTGCCGGCATCCTCCCAGGATGGTGCAGGATCCCCTCCCCAGTGGGGCCGTTTGCCTGTGTCCTCCCCTGAGGGTCACCTGGCCCTTGCCCCGCAGGTGGAGAACCAGCAGATCCAGTATAGGCAGGACGGCCCCCGATCCCTAAGTGACAGTTTCACCGTCCTGGCCAACGCCTCCGAGATATCCCGACAGAGCCAGGCCAGGACCCTCTTCGTCACCATCCTGCCCCGCAGCACCAAGGGGCCGCGGCTGAAGGTCAACGCCGGTTTGCAGGTAAGGATGGGACGCCACGGGGAATGGGCGGCCACCCCCGCGGGCCCGGCGTGCTCAGCGCTGGGACACCCGAGGGGGCGGCCAGTCCTGCAGCGGGGATCGCGCCTGGTCCCTCACCTCGGGGGACCCGGGGCTCGGCGGAGCTGGGGTGCCGCCCAGAGGCGGCCGGTGGGCGCTGGGGAGAGGAGGCGGTTTTTCCTGGCGGGGCGAGGCTTTGGAGGAGGCGGGGACCGCGGTGTCCTCCCCCTCCTTCTGCGCCGCCGATACGGGGAGCGGCCGCGAGGTGGGAGCATCGCCCCGCGGTCCCGCTCCCGGCCGTCGCTGCCACGGCGGCAGCCAGCGCCTCCTCGCTCCCGGGACAATTCCTGCCAGCTCCAAGAGGAGCTTGCCCGCGTTTCACCGACACAGGCTGGAATAACTCAGCTGTCCGGGCAGCTTTCACACCTCTCACGCCCCTCCCAGAAAAAGGCAGAAGCAAAGAGGTCTCGCATGCTGCTGAACCTTCTGCTTCCAACGCCTCGCTGTCCCATTCGGGGTCACTAATTCCAGCAAGGAATTTATTGGAAAACATGCAAGCACAATCATCCCCCCACCTCTCAGCTACCCTCACTATCTCAGGATGGCAGGCAGCCATGTCTAGGCTGGCAGCAGGAAAGCAGCCTCTCCCACGAGGACCATCATGCAGTGGCTTTGGGGAGGGTTCTGGTGGCCTGGGCTCTGGAGGAGATGCCCAAAGGGAAGGGGCTGCCCTGCCTAGCCCGAAAACAGCCACTTTGGGGAGTACCACCAAAGTTTGGGGAGTACCCCTATCTCCAGCTCTATGCCTGCTCCACTTAACCCTCTCCAGCCCCTAGAAGCTTCCCAGCAAATCCCTTTTATAAAGCATGCATTGGTGCCTCTAGATCTGTCTCACCTGGGCCGAAGTTCAGGGAAAAGTTAACCCCTCGTCTGTTGGGCCCACAGCAGCCACTTTTCCCCATTCCAGAGGCACAATGGGAGCACAGCCTTCCCTTCCTCCCAACCACCATGCTAAAAAAAAAAGAGCGAAAAGACAGAAAAATCTCCAAAATAAACTCTGAGGCAGCAATCTGTCTGCCTTTCCATTGGGATCCCCCTCACACCACCATACAACACACCCTGGGAAGAGTAACCACAGCTGCCCAGAGGGGCTCTGGAGCTGGGAAAGGCTTCCTGTCTGGAGTGGGAGTGATGGGAGAGGCCCAGCCCTGTGTGTTTGTGCTCTGGTGAGGGATGACTTCAACATTTAAAGGTCAGGACGGGTTGCACAAAGGCTTCCAGGGATGCCAGTTCTTGCAGGGCTGGGGGGGGTAAATGGGGTAGGTCTAGGCCCCAGAGTGGAGCCCCTTGGAAAGGAGCAGCCGTTTTTGGGTTGGATCTGGAAGAAGGATGGCTGGATGCCACCAAGAGAGAGGCTCCCATTGCCACACCAGAGCACACAGCCATGCTTCTGGCACTGTTCCGTCACCTCCCAGCGCACACTCCCAGAGAGCGGAGGTGACACAGAGGCTGAGCAAACATAATAACCTGAGCAAGCGAGTGCAGTAGCCAGGCGGAAGGCTTTAATAATTCAGGGAGAACGAGGAGCATGGAGAAGTGGGTCAGCTCCCACGGCGTGGGCTCTGGGCTGGGAGCAAAGCTGCTCCTGCCACTACAACTATCCATTCCCAGTGGACAGCGATGCCCGGGGGCTGCCAGTCCACCCTGTTTTGCCCACAGAGCACTTTCCTTGGCTCCAAGCCCCGGGTACGATTACAATTCCAACTGCTGTTCTTGCTGGGGAGAGGGAGCAGCCCAAAAAACTCGGTGCACACACAACAACGCTTATGCCCTGGCTGTGTGTCCAGCAGCACTTCCCCCACCCCATCTCTCCAAAGCTGTGTTTTTCAGCCTGCCTCTCACCATCCCGCGGGGACTGCCGATGGATTTAATTTCCCTGTCGGCACCCACACCCACTCAAGCAATGTTTTGGGTTAGGCCAGCTGAAAACAGCAGAAAAGAGCTCATCCAGCTCTTCCAGTGCCTGCCTAGGTGTTGTCTTGTGGATTCCCAAGATGCAGGCCAGGCTCGTGATGCCATGGGATGCCAGGCTCGTGATGCCATGGGATGCAGTGCATCCTGTCCCTCTACCCCAGGTGAGCCACGGGAAGGCTCCATCTGTGCATGCCATGATTTCAGGGCATCTTGAGGGCAAAGGGCAGCTTTGGGGTGTGTGGGCAGAACCTGTCTGGCAGCACAAAGTTCATCCCCATGGTCTGCCAAGATCAAGATATGGCACAGGGTTAGGAGTGGGGAAAATTGTTGCCTCCAGCTGGAGATGAGACGCCAGGGCTTTAGGGTGGCAGTGTCCCCAGGGATGGGTGGGCGTTGCTGCATGGGGGAAGCAGTCCTGGGAATTTCCGCAGTAGCTCTGAACTCAGCCACATACTTGTCATTCCTAGAGGGTTTGCTGGAGAGGCGGGCAGCCTCACAGTAGCCTTGTGAGGGGGCATGGAAGCAGGAGTGAGGAGAAACACCAGCCAGGGAGAGACGGGGCTGTGGTTAACACCTACCCAGCACCGGCTTGTGGACCCCTGTAAAATCCCTTGCCCTGCAAAGCGATGTCTCAAAGGCACAGCCCCTGCCCCAGGGCACCACGTTCTCTTCCACTTTTGGGGAGTTGGGGAAACTAAGGCACGGAGGGGGAAGCCCTCACCCTTGCCCTCTGGCACCGGCCGTGCAGAGGCACAGGCCCAGCTGTGTGGCACGTGCTGGCAAACACGGCGGCAGTGATGCAGAGCTGGGAAGAGGCCAGATGATCTCGGCATCACCCGACACGCGGACAAGGCACCCTTGTTGGGCTGGGATGTGCTCCAGCACACAGCAAACCTGTCTGAGCTGGCATGGGGAGGAGGTGCCAGGGGTATCCCAGGGGGATTAAAACCTCTCCCTATCCCCCAGCTGCAGGAAGGTGCCACGGCTGCTATCAGCCCCCACATCCTGAGCGCCGAGGACGAGGATTCCTCAGCAGAGGAGCTGACGTATTCCATCCAGCCCCCAGCCAATGGGAAGGTTGTGCTGAGGTCAGCACCCAGTGCTGAGGTCCAGATGTTCACCCAGGCCCAGATAGACAACGGCCTAATCCTCTTCGTGCACCAAGGTAGGGCAGGCACCCCTCAGCCCCCCTGCACCACCCCAGGGTGATGGGGACACTGTGCCGTCAAGGTGGGTGCCAACCCCATGGCACAGCACCCTGATCCAGACCCTGCCAGCTTAATCTCCTCTGCCCCCCACAAATCCCTTGATCTATGCTTTCTACAGGACCCCTGGATGGAGGTTTTGCCTTTGACCTGTGGGATGGTGAGAATCTGTCTCCTGGGCACTTCTTCCTCATCAGGGCTCAGAGAGAGCCCATCATCAGCCTGGCCAAGAAGCAGAGCCTCACCATCTGCCCAGGTGGGTACCACCACATTCCCCACTCTCCCAGCAGAACAGCAAATAAGGCCCTTGAACCACCTACCCCTGCCCAAGCCCTGCTGAGATGCCCACGGCAGAGGCTGCAGATGGATGGCAAGGTGACTGGGTGAAATCCATACTGCATGTCTTTTCCAGGTGCCCGGCAGCCCATCACCAGCCAGAACCTGCAGGCAGTGAGCAACAGCCCCACCAGCTCCACCACTCTGTACTACAGCATTGAGCAAGCCCCACGCCTCGGCAGGCTGAGCACCTCCCAGGGGGAGGAAATCAGGAACTTCACCCAAGCCCAGGTGAGATTTCACCTCCTCCAGCCCCCCAGAACCCCAAGCACAGCCCTTCATCAACTGCCCCCCACCAGCATGGGGGTCCCAACCTGACCCCACTGCCCTGGCAGGCAGGGGCACCTGATCCCAGGCAGGAGGCAATGCGAGGCTCCAGCCGTGCTGTGACTTTCCCAGCTCTGCCAACAGCTGCTAAAACGGATTAAAAGCTGCCGCCCCAGCCTTGGATTTAGCACTGGGGGAGGCTGATGGAGTTCTAATCCCCTCTCCTGAGCCATCTCCCTGCTGCAGAGCCAGCCAGCCAGCCTGCCTGGCTGCTGCTGAAGGGAAGAGTCAAGCACAATGCTTTCACCCCTGCTCTGAGAAAACCTTTCTCCCATGGGGCCAAACTTTCACAGAGCACAGCCAAGGTCTTATTTTATTCCATCACTCAGAAACACGTAGGTTTGCCCACCTTGAAAGTTTCTCTGTGCTGTGCTCACCCTTGGAGGATGCTGAGTGAAGGTTAACCCTTCATCTGAGCCTCAGTTTTCCCAGTTGCTGGGCAGAAACATCACAGAATCACAAAATGGTTTGGGTTGGAAGGGACCTTAAAGGTCATCTCATTCCAACCCCCCTGCCAGGAACAGGGACACCTTCCACTAAACCAGGTTGCTCCAAGCCCTGTCTAACCTGGTCTTATACACTTTCAGGGATGGGGTATCCACAACTTATCTCTATATGTAGAGATACACCATGAGCCCTCCACAGTGGCTACCATGCCATGGCTAGTGATAACCCCCCTTTCTTACCTAATTAGAGCTTGGTTGCTCCATCCCAGAGTCAAAACAGGAGCTCACTGATTTTTTTTTAATTTTTAGGTGGACAGTGAGTTGATTTTCTACCAGCACGAGATGCCAGACAAGCCCTTCTGGCTGGTCCAAGATGCCATCCGCTTCCGCATAGTCACTCCCGTGACTATCTCGGATTCCTTCATCCTCCTCGTCCTGATCTCCTTCGAGGAAAAGTGTCCTCAGCGCTTGACTCAGCTATGGAAAAACGCAGGTAAAGGTGGGATGGAGAAGTGTGGGACAAGCTTCTCTTCAGGAGGGCTCGTTTGCCTGAAAAAGACACCACTGTGTTGTTTTCCATGGTCGATATTGTGTCAAGCATCTAAAACTGCATCCAATTCCTTCCTCCATCACCCCAAATTGTCACCAACTTCCCCAAATTGATTTTCATCCCTGGTTTTCCCTTTTCTCCCCAGGTCTCCAGCTCACAAGGTCTCAGAAGGCTGACATTGACACCTCAGTGTTGGATGCCTCCAACCTCCTGAGCCAAATTCTGGTCTCTGAGAGAGCTGGATATGATGTTGTCTTCCTGGTGACGGAGCTACCGGCTCATGGACAGCTCTTGCTGGCTGGTGTGCCTCTGGAACGGTCACGGCCGTTCTTCCTGCAGTCAGACCTGGCAGCAGGGCATTTGGCATATGCCCATGGTGGGGACAGCGTCCCCAAAGACCACTTCAGTTTTAAGGCTTGGCTCCGCCCCCGGGAACAGCAGTCCGTCCGTCCTCCACAGGAAGGGGTGGTCATCTCCGAAGCGTTCAATATAACAGTGACCAGCAGCACCAAGTCACCGCAGGTGGTGAAGCGGAAGGAAGTGCTGCAGGTCCCACCAGGCTCTGTGGTCACCTTGTCCCAGGAGTACCTGGATGTGGCAGACCCGTCAGTGTCCCCACAGGAGATGGTGTACAGCATCCTCCAGAGTCCTCTCGCCGGCCACCTGGCCGGCGCACACAACCCTCGGCAGCCCATCAGCCGCTTCACCCAAGCGGATGTCAACGCTGGCCACGTGGTGTTTGTTGCCACTGGGAGCCGTGCCCCAGGGTCCTTAGCCCTGAGCCTTTCCAATGGCCACCACCCGCCCACCCTGACCACGCTGGAGATCAAGGTGCTGCCTGCCTTGAGCACCACTGTGAGCCCGACACTGCTGGAAGTGCCCCAAGACCTGAACAGAGCCCCTGTGTCCCACCATCACCTCCTGGGCACCACACCACGAGGGGCAGGTAATATCATGTACAGGATCACCAGGGACCCCAGGTTTGGCCAAGTGCTGGTCAACCAAAAGCCATCGCGGGGCTTCTCACAGAAGCAGCTGGACCGTAGGGAGGTGGTGTTCACCTTCAGTGACCTCACATCTCCTGAGGATGACTTCCAGTTCCTCGCCACGTCGCGGGCAGGAAACTGGACCGGGGTGGTGAATGTGACTGTCCGTGCCGCAGTGAAGACCCAACCAGGCAGCCTGTGGCCCCAGGGCACCACAGCCCTCCTAGACACCAGCATCCTCGATGCCAGCGAGCTGGCCAACCGCACCAAGAGCATCCCCGTCTTCAGGGTCCGCAGGGCGCCCCGTGCCAGCCGTCTGGTGAGGGTATCCAGGGACCCAGGACAACCCACCACCCCAATTGAGACCTTTAGCCAGAGTGAGCTGGAGCAAGGGCTGGTGGGACTGGAGGTGCTGGTTGCTGGGGACACCCACCAACCCCTGCAGAGTGACAGCTTCGTCTTTGAACTGGTGGCTGCTGGAGTGCCACCGGCACTAGCATCCCTGGAGTACAGCACCGAGCCCTACAACGCCTCAAAATCCTATGGCATCACCCTGCTCACAGCCCCTCTGGCACCTTCATCCCCAGTGCCCCAGGGCACAGCACAGAGCAGCCCCAATGCCAGTGAGCTGGGCATGCCCCCCACTGCCTGGCTAGCCCCCAGTGCCACCACTAGCCCCAGCCCTGTGGAGGGGGGCACCTTCCTCAGCTTCATCGAGGCCAACATGTTCAGCATCATCATCCCCATTTGCCTCATCTTCCTCCTGCTGGCCCTCATCCTGCCCCTGCTCTTCTACCTGCACAAGCGCAACAAGACAGGGAAGCACCATGTGCAGGGCACCCCTGCCTCCAAGGCCAAGAACGGGGCTGTGCCGGACCATGAGACCTTCCGGAGGACAGACCCCAACCAAGGCATCCCCCTAACGACTGTCAGCGCCCTGGAGGGCAAGGGCACAGGTCCCCCACCCCAGGGCACAGGTCCTGGGGCACCGCCAGACCCCGAACTCCTCCAGTACTGCCGGACTTCCAACCCCCCACTGAAAAACAACCAGTACTGGGTGTGAAGGGCTCAGGTGCGGGGGCACGAGACCACCTGGGAGCCAAGACCCTCCCACAGGACCACCAGCCACCTCCTTCTGGCTCTCCTCCTCCTCCTCCCTGGGAGCTGGCATCCCATAGATGCAGGAGGGCCCTGAGGATGCAGGGGCTGCTGCTCTGGCCCACCTGGGAGCCCCACATCTCCAGGTGGCTTTGGGCAGGGGAGGGGGGTACTGCATAAGCAAGTGGGGACAGGCAAAATATATGAGCATCCCTGGGGAACGCTGACTTCAGGGGCTCATTTGGGCTACTTGATGGTGGCCACAGTGCTGGGGGGGGGGAGCTGATGGCACTGGTCCCTTCAGAGCCACTCAGGCAGGTCCAGCGGTGGTTCCTCCGTGGGCAGCACCATCCACCCCAGGGATGCTTGCCACAGCTCTTGGCACGAGAGGGAGGATGAGGAGCGGCTTGCACTGAGTCAGGCTGGGAACGAAGCTGCCCAAATCCCCCAGGGCTAGGTGGGCTGAAACACTGGAGCAGAGGCTCGGAAAAAACTCTGTGGCCAATGCCAGGGGAATTTAGGAATCCCCACCCACTTGGAAAAATACCCGCCTCGCTCTTTCTCTGCTTGTGGTGTGCTTCATCAGGTCGATTGCACAGAGCCCTGGGGAGATTGCACAACAGGTAGGATGCCCTTAAGTGGGGAGGGGGGGCTGGAGTTCACCTGGGCAGCATGAAACCGGACAGGAGAGCAGAGAGCCATAGCCAGCACAGTTTTCCACTGTATACTCCAGTACGGCAAAAGTAAACAGAATAAAGTGCCTTTTCCGAGGTGCATCACTGTTTCCCTAAGCCACTTCCCTTGTCAGGCCTGTTTTAAGCTGCTGAGCAACATTTGGAGGTAATGGACCATATTCTGGGCTCTTGCTCAATTTTTCCCAAGCCTGGACTCCTAAAAACTTAAATAGAAATGGTTTGAGGAAGGGCAGAGGAGAAACTGAGCGCTGAGCTCAGGATGGGAGTCAACAATAATACCCTGCACTGCTCCAGCTGGAAAGCTCATCACAGGGCACATCCTACTCTCACACCACCCATGGGAAGCTGACATGAGCCCCCAGGAACCACAGGGGACCACTAGCACCACCCACCCAGGATAAAATCCACTACATTAACCCTCCCCAGAAAAATCACCCGATGTGGTCCCACTCCAAAGCTGCGGAAGAGCTGGGATCTTTGCCTGGACCACGCCAGCGGTTTTCCTGGCTGGGTTTAGGGTGCCAAACCTTTGCTGAGCAGTAAATCACAACTGCCCTGCCTCAGCTGGCAGGTGCTGGCACATCCCATGGGCAGCCACAGCCGTCAGGGTGCAGGCAGGCACCCTGTGTCCCCCATCTCCACAGGACGGGGCGCAGTAGAGGCAGCCCCAGCACCTCCGATCTGCTTGACCCAAGGGGATGGCTGATGGATGTCTCCTCCTCACCTCCAAAACCCTCCTCCTGCCCCATCCAAAGGGGGGAAGATGTTGTTTCCTTCTGCTCAGAGGCAAATCACACCCTCTTCCCTCTGTAAAATCGGGTCAGCATGACCGTGCTGCCCACGTCACAGCTGGGAGATTGCCAGAGCAGTGCTGCTCCCAAAAGGTTGGGACAACCTCTGCCATGGACTCCTTCTCCGGTTCACAGCTCTGCCCCTTCCCCGTCACATTCAAACACACATATTTATTATCTTCACTAATCACAGACCCACAGTGAGGGGTGGGGGTTGCAGAGAAGCCCTCCACCCACTGAGGGCTGCCTTGGTAGCATCCACTGTATTTTCCTTTCAAATTATTCTCGCCTCGCACCCAAGGATTAAATAGAAGGAACGTGGCCTATTTTGTAAGGAACACTGAAAGCTAAGCAGGTTATTTTTAAAGCTTGTGGTTGTATTCCCACTGCTGGGAAACATCCACATCCTGAGGTCAGGGGAGGACAGGCAGCAACCTGGAAAACAGTAGCGTGGATGGTAGCTCTCCAGGGCCAAGCTCTGCTTGCAGGTTTAAATCCTCAAAGCTGGTGGCTCTGCTTGGGTTGTGCAGGGTTTGTAGGATCAGACACAGCTTTTACTGCTGCCCACTGCCATCCACCCACCTGGAGAAAGACCGAGGGTCCAGGCTGGATGTGAAATAGACAAACCACAGCCCAAACAAGCTCAAAAGTTTCCTGGCCAGGCCCTTTGGCTTCCCCGGCACCCTCCCCTGCCAAGCTGGCTATAAGTTTGCAGAGGTTTAGGGAAGATCATGGCATGGTTTGGGTTGGAAGGGACCTTAAAGGTCATCTTGTTCCATCCCCCTGCCATGGGCAGGGACATCTTCCACTATCCCAGATTGCTCCAAGTCCCATCTGATCTGGCCTTAAACACTTTCAGAGCTGGGGCAGCTACAGCTTCTCTGGGTAACCATTGCCAGGGCCTCACCACCCTCACAGGGAAGAATTTCTTCCTAATATCCCATCTCACCCTGCCCTCTCTCAGTATGAAGCCATTCCCCCTTGGCCTGTCACTCCAGGCCCTTGTCCAGAGTTCCTCTCCTGCTCTCCTGGAGCCCCTTTGGGCATTGGAAGGGACTCTCAAGGTCTCCCCAGAGCCTTCTATTGTCCAGGCTGAACAACCCCAGCTTGCCGAGCCTGTCCCCAGAGTTCTCAGAGAGCACTTTGGAAGTGGGAAGGGAACCATAACCCCACAACCATCTCACCTGTGGCAGGCTGGATCCAACACCTCTCCTGGGTTAATAACACCAGCACTGTAGTCCCAGGTCAGGTTTCAGTGAGAGCCTGGAGGCACTAGGGCTCACAGGTAGGGATGAACACAGAGCAGGAGGGGAGGCTGTCACAGCTCTGGTGACTGAACCAGTTTCCAGACACCTATTCAAATGCAAACAAAGAATCCACCCAGGGCAAGTAGGATCCTTTGGCTCGGAAACCCTCCCGGCAAGCTCTAGCCATGCAAATGCAGGGTCCAACAAATGAGGGACTTTATTCCCAGCCAGGCTTCAGGCCAGCACAGGAGACTGGGACCCGTGTAAGCATCGTATCCCCAGCCTCCAAAATCCCACCACGGCTGCAGGACTTTGGGATGACATTGTCCACACTTCTCCTGGGGACAGAAGCACAGCAAGAACATGAACCCCCCTGAGCTCAGGCAGGCAGCCTCACACTGGTTTTGGGGAGGATGGTCCAGGGCTCCTGCCTCCCTGTTCCAATCCCAAAACCTCTCTAGCAGCTCTCACCAGCCCCGGGAGATGCTGTAGACTTCACTGGGAGCCCAGAGGGGCATGCCAGGTCCCTTCAGGGGGCATGGGTCACACTCCCTGATGGCAAGCAATGAGAAGCAGTCTCCTGGGGGGGAGCAGGAGGACACCTATTCCTCCCAGGGCATGTGAAGCGGGGGATCAGGTCCTCCTAGGAGCTGCCCTGCATGGGAAACTCAGCCACAGACCTCAGGCTGGCAGCTGCACAGTGTGACAAAGTCAGCACCTCCGCTCAGCTCCAAGCCAAACTCAGTGCCCCAGGATGCTGGGAACCCTCCCTCCCTCCCTGCTACGTGCCTGCCTGATTCAGGCCAGTCATGCCCACAGCCTGCAGAACAGGCTCAGCTGGCAGCAAGCCTGGCAGGACAGGATGGAGCCTGAGGGAAGATCTGGCACGTCACCCTGGGAGCACCTCAAACAAACCCACACAGGGACAGTGTTGTCCCTGGGAATCTGGCATCTCTCCCACCATCTTGCCCACGAGAGATAAAGCACACGGATTTGAGCTGCAGAGCCAGAGGAGCTTCACAGGTACCGAGGGAAAGTATGGAGGGGCAAGGACCTGACACCAGAAAGCATCCTCCATTGCACCTGCTGCCCACCATGGCTCCCCAGCCTAGCTGCAATTTAAATTTTAGACAAATTGAGCCTGACCTCTGTTTCCACACCCAGCAACTCCACAGTAGATAGACAATGACGGAGGGATAACCACATCCCAGAGCCTGGGCTCTCCACCCCTCCTGCACAAATAACACACCCAGAAACACAACTCCCCCGTAGCACAGGACCTACTTCCCAGGCTCAGTGCCTTCCCAGCGACTGCAGAGAGGGAATCCAGGTTGACATGGAGAGCTGGGACAGGGTCTGACCTGAGCATCACATTGGCTGTGGCTGGGAGGGGAAACCAGCAGCAGGAGAACAAGGAGGGCCTGGCACACCCCAATTAAAGGTGGTTCCAAGTTCATTCCCTAGCACAGGCACTACTGATCTCCCGTAATTGCCCTGGGCTGGGAGCAGGAGGTAGCATTTATAGATGCAGCCAAGAGAACCAGCTGGTGCTCGTATCCTTGCCTGGAGGAGCCGACTCAGGGTCACGCTTCGGAAATATTTGAGAAGCGCAGCAATTAAAAGACTGGAGGTGGCAGTCTGAGCTGTCTCCCTCTGCCGGACCCATTGCCACCCCATGCCTGCATCCACGTGGAACTGCTCCTCTACACAGGCAAACACTCTACCTCTTGACACGGTGGGGATGGCAGTGAAATTCCACTCATTCCCAACCCCAGAGCTGCTGCCAGCCCCGACAGGCAGGCAGGACTTCTCCCCGCTCCCCCGGGACTGCTCCCTGCTCCCCATTGGCAGCTGTGCTTCTCCAAGATGCTTGCCAACATGTGCCAGCAGCACGGCATGCATGGCAAGCCCGATCCTGCCCGGCTGCCCCACCAAGAGCTGAACTCCCCCTTGCCATGGGAGGAGCTGGGTTGGGTCACTGCAGTGCTTTGGTGGCTGATCCCGAATTATCGAACACCGGTGGGTGTGTCCATGTGGCTCACAAGCTTCTGATCAGCAGCTCTGCTTGTCCCAGCATCCCCATCCTCTACCTTCCAGCTGCTTGGCTGATCCTGCACCCAAAATGGGTCCTCCCACCCTGAAGCATCTTGTTGGTCTCAGGATGCACGTACAGGGGTTGGATGCAGGTTGGCCCGTATACAAACCGTGGTCTTCCAGAGCTCAATCCAAGGATGCCAGATTTTTTTTCCACAGTGGGGAGAGGCCCAAAGAGAGGCAAGACAAGAGCTCCCAGAAGCCACTTGCGGGAATAGAAGGAACAATGGGCCCTCTGGTCCTGGCTGTGGGGCTCTCCAGGGTGGATTCCCCAGCCACCACCACTGCTGCCGCCTCCAAAACCTGCTTTCAGGCTGGCAAGACTCACACAGGGCCTTGGCCTTGGCTTTCCCACGCAGGAGCAGCCTTGGGAAGTGGGAGGAGGAAGCGGATCTGCTCCATGTTCCTGCTGTTTCCTCTCAGCCCTGTGGTTTTTTCTAGGTTTTTTTCTCTTGTGGGAGCAGGGAACAGCCTGTGTCACAGATAATAAAGGCAGTGACTGACGCCACGGGTGCACACGGAGCACTGTGTGCATCCCCAGGCCCTCCTCCACTGTCACCCTGCACCCTGGGTGCCCACTCAGCAGCAGGAGCACTGGGACAGCCACCGGGATGCTCAGAACCAGTTCCATCCTCCAAACCTTGGCACATTTGCAGGATGCTCTTGGAGACGCGGAGGGAAGCAGAAGGATGCTCCAGTGCCCCATCTGGCCAAGGCAGGGCCAGAGCCTGAAAAGCTTGCCCATGGGCAGAGAGGGCCCAGCTGCCTGCTGCCAGTGGCAGAGGGAAAAGGCAGGGATGTTAACAGGGTATAGATTCTCCCAGCCAATGGGTCTGCTGTACCCTGGGAGCATGGTTCAGACATGATGATGCAGAGAGGGGTGGTTGGTTGGGCAGGGAGACCTTTGTGGGTGCCAAAGGACCACAGAGAGAACAGGTCCACTCTTTGGGGAAACTGAGGCACAAGCCTTCCAAAGGGGTGCGTGAAGCCTGCAGGGACCCTATCCTATCCCCATCCCCATGCCAGGACAGCAGAGCAGAGGATGAACTCCTGGGGCACTGGGACATCTCTTCACTCCATCCAGCTGCACATTCTGTCTTCAGAACATCTCAGGGACTGCGCTGCCATGGGGGATCCCAGGCAGAGGAATCCCCTTGCCCAGGCAGGCCCAGGGAAGCTGGGATGCTGACACAGCTCCGGAGGCTGCTTGCAGTGCCAGAGGCTGGCTGCCTGCCCGGGGATGGCAGTGGCAGGCTCAATCCCAGCGCCCATTGTGCTCCCCGAGGGAGCGGGGCTGGGGGAAGGGACACACCATCCCACAGCATCTGGTCTCAACATGGGGCCAAGGCCACCACAGTCATCCAGAGCGTGACCAGCAGGGCCAGAGACCAGTCACTCCAGTGGGATTAGCACAGGGGTCAGACACCGTTCCCATGGCTGCTGGGGTGGGATGGGGCAAAGGAAGGAGATGGCCAGGGTGGGATGAGGCTGGAATGGGATGGGGCTGGTATAGGATGGGACCAGAGTGGGATGGGGCCAAGGTAGTATCTGGCCAGGGTAGGATGGAGCTGCAGTAGGATGGGGTTCGGATAGGATGGGATAGGAATGGTGTGGGATAGTGCCATGGAAGGATGCAGCCTGGGTAGGATGGGATGAGAGTAGAATGGGGCCAGCTTAGGATGTAGCTGTGTCAGGATGGGGTTGGGATGGGATGGGGTTGGGGTGAGATGGTGCCAGGGTGTGATGCGAATGGGGTAGGATGGAGCCAGCGCAGGATGCGGAGAGGGTGGGATGAGGTTGGGGTAGGATGGGGGATGGGGCCATGGGAAGGGGACTGCCCTGGCTGCCGGACAGGAGGGAGGATGAGCACCACGGCCAGCTGTACTTCAGAGTGCAGGCCAGGGAGGGCTCCGGGAGGATGGAGCGCAGCCGCCGCGTTCCCAGTGTCGCTGTTAGTTTAACAATACCCCGCTGGCCTGCATGCCGGGGCTAATTTTATCCCTGGAGCCAGGCCAAGGCGGCCCTAACTTTCCTCGCTGTGATTTATCCCAGCCATTTCCCTTCAAAAACAAGGCCCCCGTGCCAGCCCCGCTGCCTCCCAAGCAGCCGCACGCTGCCCCAGGCCCCGAGCAGTGCAAAGCAGGGCAGGATTTGCCCCTTGGTGGGTTGCTTGGAGAGAAGGAGGGTGGTCACTGTGGGATCCCCTCTCAGGATCATTCCCCCCACAGCACAGGGATGTTTGAAGCTGACTGGAAGCCAGGGGATGCTCAGATGCAGAGCTTTCCCCAGGATCCTGAAGCAGCTCCATTTTCCCCACACATCTCTGGGAAGCAGGTAGGCGTTTTTTCTACCAACAATTTTATTGAAAAGGCTGTGGGGCGCTTTTTTTTTCCCTTTTTTTTTTTTTTCCCCCTTTCCCAGTCAGCAGCCATGCTTGAGAAAGAGATTTCCCTTCGCCTCTGTGCATCTAGTTAAAAACTGATCAGTAAAAATGCTGCAGAAAAATGGAAAATATTGAAAATATCTCATGACAAACAAACAAAAAATCTCTTCCAAATAAAGATCTGTTTTCTTCTCTTTTTTTCCCATCAGAAAAGCTTTTAGTGTGCAAAATGTTAACCGCTTGGATTTCTTCTCCCAGCGGGCTAGGATGCACCTGCCTCCGCTCCAGGAGAGTGGGTTTTCAGAAAGCTAAAAATCACGGGGCAGAGACCCCAGCGGTGTTACCCCCACATCTGTCCCTCCTGTGAGCCTTCCGTGCCCCCACCAGACCCACGGCAGGGTGGGAGGTCCCCAGGGAAAGAGGTGGCACGGCCAACCCACGGGCGAGCCCTTCCCCACAGGCCTGGGAAGGGGGAGGAAAGCCCAAAGTTATTTGGTCTCTAGCGTGATGAGTTCCTGTTAGTTCTCAGTCCGTCGCAGACAGAGGAGGCGTGGAAGGCTGCGGGCAGAGCAAGTGGAGGCGTTAGAGGTTGTCATACATGCGCAGTGTCTTCTCCAGCTGCTGGCTGACGCGCTGGTAGAAGACGATCTGCTGTCTTAGGTAGGACTGCATCATCCTCTTGAAGTCGGCCACGCGGCGCTCGTGGAAGTGGTTCATCTCGGCCTGCAGGGCAAAGCCCACCACGCGGCAGCGCTTGCGGATCCCGTCAGCCTCCTCCTGGTCCATCCTGCCCTCGTCGCTCATCCGCTGGCTCTCCTTCACCTTCGCGAAGGCGCCTGGCAAGGCAGGGAGCAGGATGAGAGGCTGGCGGATCTGTGCAACCCTCCAGCCCCCTTCCCTGCCCTTCCTGGTTGATCCCACTGCCCTCCATGCTGGGGCACCGGCCTGGATCCAAAGCAGAGGCGCAGAGCTGCCCCGCACGAGTAAAGGAGGGATCTACCTGCATCTCCCTATGCCCATCAAACCCATCCCTCTCTTCCAGGCAGGGAAAGACCAGGAGTCTTTTTTCTGGACTCTGGCCTCCCCAGCTCCTTTTCCAGCTCGTCTCTGGGCACACAGCCTCATGTTTAGCTGGTTTTGGGGTCTGGGCTCCTGTAGGGCTGCAACTCAAGGCTTTGGGTGCTAAGCTAAAAACGTGGGGCAACGTTAGCACAGCCAAGCACCCCAGCCAAGCCTGCCATCCAAATACTCCACAGTATCCCACAAATGGGGGTCAGGAGCAGCCCTGGGAGACCCCAGACCAGGAGGCAGTGAACCAGGATGGGGGAAGGGCTTGTGGCGCTGTCTGGAGCTCAGCTAGGAAACCATCTCCCTCTCCCAGAAGCAGCTGATGGTCTGACACCAGTTTTTCCCTCTCCATGTTTTTTTACAGCTCAGTTTCGAAAGAATCCTGCCTGGCTCCAGCCCTGCATTCCTCCCCCTCATTAGCACAGAGGCTAAAAAAACTAAAAACAAGATCTGGCCTGCACTGGGCTTTTCTCCCTTATCCTTGCCCCTTGCCAGGAGCACCAGACCCGGGGTTATGGTGCTCCCGCTACACCAGCCCTGCTCCCAGCAGAGAGGATGAGGAGGAGGAAGAAGCAAAGGTTGGAGGCCAAATCCTGCCTTCCGCTCTGCCCACGCAGCCTCGCTTCCGGACGGGATCCAGCCCCTCTCCATGGGTAAACAACGTTGGGAGGAAAGGCAAAGAAGCTGCTGGGGCAGGATTGTATTCTCCCTGCCCCCTTTGCCTTCCCAGCCTCCCCCAGGGACGTGCAATGATGCGCAGACATCCCTGGATGCTTGGAGACAGACGGCCCCGGCTTCACCCTGGGGAAAACTTGTCCCCCAAAATCTGGGGATGCTAGTGTGGGTGTCCCCTCCCTGCTGCAGGCAGCTGGGCTGGGAGGAGTGTGTGGACTTCGGCCCCGCTCCCACACCCAGCTGCGTCAGCCTGGGTGCAAAGGGACACGGAGCCCTCCCTGCCTGCCGCCTATCCCAGGAAGAGCACAGCAGACACTTCTCACCCCCTCTGACCCCACCAGCTCCAGGGAACTAGGACAAATGGGATGCAGGGAGCTCCGGCAGCCCAGGGGTGCTAACCCACTCCTCCTGTACCCAGAGGTGCAGGGACGTACGCCTGAAAAGTGTGACCGTGATTGTCCCCAAAAGGTTCAGTGTGTCGTCCCCCAGGGGCGTGTCTCCATCCCACTGCCCTGCACAGCCCCCTCTGCTCCTCCAACCCATTCAAGGCCATATCCAGCCATGTCCCAGCCCTGAGGATGCAAGCTCCAGCATCCCTGCTGGCCACCCATCCGCTGCCTCGGCAGGAAGGGAGGATGAGGAGGGACAAGTGGCAGTGGGTGCTGGGCAGCACAGAGCCACCAGCAGTGGTGCTGGCTTCTGCTAATGGTCTGCAGCGAGTGACACCCATGGTGATCCGCCCAAAGGAAACACCAGCAGCAGTTATGGAGCCCACAGCATCACTGGGGCAGACCCTCGACCCAACAGCCCTAGCAGCCTCTCCCAGCTGGGGTGACTGAAGGGCTGTGCCTGCAGGGACCACACTGCTTCCCTAGGAGCCACAGGCAATGGTTTCCATTCTCATTCCCGTCCTTGTTTCCTATTCCTTTCATGGCCCAGTAGAGGATTTCCTCGTTGCACCCCCATACCGCTCCCCACACCATTCCCACTCACATGGGGCCGTTCCCAGGGAGAAGGCGGCCTCCTTACCTTTCTGGAGGTGGATGATGTCTGGGAAGTTGGAGAGGAGCCCTTGGTACAAGGAAAGCGTGTCCAGCATGAGGAACAGGTCATTCTTAGGCTGCTCAGCAAACATCTCCCCCACGGTCTCGTACGTCTTGCCCGTGTGGGAGATGGCGTTGTTGAGGGCATCCAAGCTGTAGGGAGGGTCCATGTGGAAGGAGTGGCTGATGGCTTGGAAGGCATTGCCCAGCTTCTGGAACTCCTTCCGGAAGCCCCCCACGTGCTTGCGCACCAGCTCCAAGGCCACGTTGGTCAGCTGCAGGACGCTGTCGTCCATCTTCTTGCTGAAGGCCTTGAAGGCGTCCACGCGGTCCTCCACGTCCTGCAGGTCCTGGTGCTCCGTGGGAATCTGGATGGTGAGGAGGAAGCTGGCACCCACCATCTCATCCTTTTCCGCCCGGCGTTTGCCCAGCTTCCACTGCTTCTCGTCACGGCAGCAGAGGAAGTGCTGGAAGCCCTCGTACTGGGAGAGGACGGGGTGGCTGGTCATGTGGTCCATCCAGAGGATCAGTCGCCGCTTGCGCTTCTCAATGAAGTCCTCCTCGAAGCGGCCAGTGGCCTGTTTCTCGGGCAGGTGTGGCACCGAGATCACCGTGAACTTGTGCAGGAGGCGGTTGTAGAGCCAGTCGAAGTGCTTGTACCGCCGGTACACGGGCGAGTTGATGTTGCTGGGGGTCAGCTTGTAGGAGATGTAGCTCTTGATGCCCTTGAACTTGGTTTGCTTGGTGGGGTCCTCCACGGAGCAGATGAACGGGTGGGGGTTCGCCCTCCACTGGGGGCCTCTGGAGCCCATCTCGATGCAATATGTCTCAGAGATCTTGGACATCAGGGGCACGTCGCCCAAGATGAAGGCTTCCACACCGGAGCGGACAAAGCAGGAGAAGCGATTGAGGTTCCTCCCTACCACACTGCCCCTCTTGGAGGAGCTCATGCTATCCTGCCTCTCCAGCGCCGGCTTGGGCCGGTAACCGGCATGCTGGTGGTGGCCATAGGCCTCCGGGTACTGCAGATTGGGTGAGGGGTGCCCATTGGTACCCGGGGCACTCCGGGGCTCCTCCACCACCGTGCACGCATCGTCCCAGTCATCCCAATCATCATCGTCGTCGTCCTCAAAACTGCCCTGGTAGGAGATGCCGGGATTGGGGGATGCTGAGTAGAAGGAGGAGTCGTGCCCGGGGGAACCGGCCGGGCTGCTGGAGTAGTCCGTGTAGTTGGAGCCCGACCGGGAGCGGAGGATCTCGACATAGGAAGCAGGGAAGAGGCCGGTCTCCCCGCGGCTGTTTTGGCCCTGTAACCACCCGTCCAGGGAGTTCTCACTGAAGATGACGAGCTCCTCGTTCTCCTGGATGCTGATCTCCTCTTTGTTTTCGCTCTGGAAGTTGTAAAGCGCTCTGGCTTTCAACGCCATGGCCGGTCCCGGGTCGGGGAGAGGAGGGGGGGACAGCGGAACGCAATCCCCCCAGCCAAAAACAACCCCCCCCCCCAGGCAATACCACAGGCTCGCT
>JAWMRA010000016.1:20841149-20865638 GCA_035584735.1 Pseudotriccus pelzelni
TCTGGGGCGGCGGGGCCTCCGCGCCGCGCGGGGGCGCTGCGGGCGCTGCGGGCGCAGCGGCGGCGGCGCGGGCGGAAGGCGGCGGGGCCCGCGTGTTGCCATGGAGGAGCTGAGCGCGGCGCTGGCGGCGGGCGTGGGGCTGGCGGGGCCCTTCAGCCCGGCCGCGCCGCACCCCCGCCTGGCCGCCTACAAGCCCCGCGGCGGCCCCGGGCAGGCCGAGCGCCGGCAGCGCCTCCTCCGTATCCAGAGAGAGTGAGAGCCGGAGCGGGCGCCGCCGGGGGTTGGGGGCGCGGGGGGCGGGCCGCGTTAGGCCGCCCCAGGGCCGCACGTGGGGAGGCGGCCCGGTTTGGGCGTGGGGTGCGGTGCGGTGGGTGACCTGCCTCCCCGCTGAGTTGTTTCCTCGCCCTCCTCCCAGGAAGCGGCTGGACTACGTGAACCATGCCAGGAGGCTGGCGGAGGACGACTGGGCAGGGATGGAGAGCGAGGGCGAGGAGAAGGAGGGGGAAGATGCGGAGGAAGAGGAGATGGACGTGGATGCTGGCAAAAAGTTGCCCAAGCGCTACGCCAATCAGGTGAAGAGCCACCTGTGTGCCCATGCCGGGATGCGGGTGTGAGGCAGGGCGAGGGTGAGGCATCTGGGGTCGTTTGAGGCCATGGTGATGGCCATTTTGGGGCTGAGAAGAATGTGTCCTGCCTGGCTTGGTGCTCAGAGAGAAACTGTTCTTCAGTTTGCCTCCAAAACATGCTGAGTTCAAATGGAAAACAGGTGGAGATGGGCTGCCTGTGTGTTTTACAATCATTTAAGTTGGAAAAGATCTCGAAGGTCACTGAGACCAACCATTAACGCTCCACCACCATATTCCCCACGTTGGGAAATTTCAGCTCACCTAGCAGCATTAGTACCCTGTTAGGCAGCACTCAGCTAAATACTTCTGTCTTTCCCCATGTTTGGGACACCAGGAAGAAAAGGAAAACTCAGCTGGGTTTTATCAGCCTGGGTGCTGTATTGGTCCTAAAAGACATGCAGCCACTTGGGCAGTCTTCAAGGAGGTCAGCTTCTGTGGGCTCTTTACTCCTAACATTTTGGAATCTCGAAGGTCTTTCATGTTTTTAAAAATAAAGTGCTGGAGTGGGGACCAAGGTGTGAGGTGGTCAAGCGAGGACAGTGAGCCCTGTCCTGTAGTCTGAAGCTCATTCAGCAGCTGGGGAGCAAGAGAAAGACTTGAAGAGTGTGTTAGGCAGGTCGGGGTTGATTAGAGAAAGAGAGGGAGCCCTTTTGGGGGTGACAAGCAGGGCCAGCTGCCTCTAAAATGCCCAGTGTAGCTGTTGAAGCCAAGTCAAAACCTCTTTGCTTTATTCTTGAGTTGTTCATTGTCCAGAACTTCAGGAGAGTTGTTACTGATCCTTTTTCCTGGTTTCTCTGTAGCTGATGCTGTCAGAGTGGCTGGTGGATGTACCCTCAGACCTGGAGCAGGAGTGGGTTGTGGTGGTGTGTCCTGTTGGGAAAAGGGCACTCATAGTGGCCTCCAGGGTAAGTGGTAGCAGAGGTGGGGGATCTCACCAACTGCTAAAGGACCTGTTTTATGTTTACAGCCAACCTAAAGCTGTCTTGACTGGGTTATTTCTCTCCTCGTTCCTCACAGGGCACAACAGCAGCTTACACCAAAAGTGGCTTCTGTGTCAACAGGTTCCCATCCCTGCTGCCGGGGGGGAACCGGCACAACTCAACCAGTGAGAAAGGTACAGGTGTGAGGAGACATTTGGGATAGAGAGAGGGGAGCTGCCTGCTTGTTCCTGGGAATGTGCGTGCTGGCAGGCTCAGTGCTGCTCCTCCAGCTCCCCTGAGCCCCAGAGCTGTGCCCTTTTTCATGCTGATAGGTAGTCAACTTCAGGCCTGTTTCTGTATGTCTGGAGGTAATTAGATGTGGACAAATACCCTTATGCTAGATAAGCACACAGAGTCCCAGAATGGTTTGGATTTGGAAGGGAACTTAAAGGTCATCTTGTTCTACCCCCCCTGCCATGGGCAGGGACACCTTCCACTATCCCAGGTTGCTCCAAGTCCTATTCAACCTGGCCTTGGATACTTCCAGGGATGGAGCAGCTACAGCTTCTCCAGGCAACCTATGCCAGGGCCTCCCCACCCTCACAGGGAAGAATTTCTTCCTGACATCTAATCTAAAACTGCCTTTTTCCTGTTTAAAACCATTGCCTGTCACATCTTTTAATTAGCCTGGTTGACTGATACTCTTAAACACCAACATCCTCTGTGTGCTCTGAAAGAAACCTGGGTATGCTGTCATCTTCCTTACTACCTCTTGGAGTTCGGTTTTTTTGGCCTTGAAAAAAAGAGGTTTATTGCCTGGCAAATGCCATTTTCTGAAACATGCCCTTGCCTGCTGTGCCTCTGGCTGGTCCCGTTGTAGCCTCATGGGACTCCTCCAGCTCAAGGCCCTCTGTGGTCACACAGGGTCCCTCAGTGCCCCGCAGCCTTACATCTGGGCAGGATTAATGCTGGAGAGCTGTCACCTGGCCTTTGCCAGTTGGGTCAGGCAGAGTCTGGAGCAGGTATGGACCTCCCTGTGTTTGTGTGTGCAGTGTACACCATCCTGGACTGTATCTACAACGAGGCCCAGCGAACCTACTATATCCTCGATGTGATGTGCTGGAGAGGACACCCTGTTTATGACTGCCAGGTACTGAATCCCTGCCCTCGCTGTTGTTCCCTGAGACGCCGTGCTCCAGCACTGCATGTAGCTCACTCTGCAAAATGTGGATATTTCTCCCAAACACAGGCGTCTTCACAGCTTTTGGGCTGCTGGAGTAACTGTGTATGTGTTTTGTGGGGGATTAGCAGGGTTTGGGGTGCTGTTTCTGTGGGTGGAGTCGATTCTGTAAATCTCCCAGGTGAATGCAGAGGAGTGAAGACACTCAGCAGGTGCTGATGGATGATGTGTGGTTGAATGGTCACTAACTCTCTGCATCCTTTCACAGACTGACTTCAGATTCTTCTGGCTGTCCTCAAAGATCCAAGAGGAGAAAGGGCTGGGAGAGACCAGCAGGATTAATCCGGTAAGTCCTTTTGTACTGAGAAGGAGGCTGAGGGGTAAGCTCTCCTGTTCAGCAGGCTTCAGCAGTTTCTTTCACAAGCAGAAGCTTTCTTTCTTTTTTTCTTTCTCCTCATGGGTCAGGCTTCAAAGTGTACATCTGATGAAATGGGATGCCGCAGTCAGGATGTAAATGGAACCGCTGAATACTGTAAATGAGTGCAGTGGGGTTTATTTCCCCCATCCAAAGTGCTGAGGGATATCACACTGCAGGGTATCAGCTAACTTCCATGCTGTTTTTAGCTTTCCTTTGAAATGGAATGGAAAACCAGTGTGGTTTCTGCAGGGGCAGTGCTGGTTGGCAGCCTGACTGTGAGCTTATTCTTGCAGTCTTGTGGGTTTTTAAAGCTTTAAGCCTTCCCTCTGTTTAAACTGATCATTGAAGTTGTTCGGATGAATGCCGGAGTGCCACCCGGAATCCCTGCCGAGCTAGGATAAAAAGTCCTTCTTTGAAGACTTACATATGGAGGTCAGACCTAGAACCCCCAGCACCTTAGAACGTGATTTTTGGATACAGACATGAGGGATTTCACTGCTCAGGCACAGCCAAGCAGAGCAGCTCCTGTGAGCTGAACATCTCAGTGATAAATGGGGCTGACTGCAGTGAAGGTGTCTGCATTCGGAGAACATCCTGTTCTGACTCCCAACAGGAACATCCAGAAGATACCTACCTAATAAAGGGGGGGTCGTTTCAGCTTTCATTTCCTGGGCTGAAAGATTGGCTTGGCTGAGCCAGCAGCCTGGAGCAGCTGTCTGTCTGCTTTGCATCCTGCCTGGAGGTCATAATTTTCTATTTTGGTTAAATGAACATCACAGGGTCAGCTCTCCTGGAAGGTCCTTTGTGCTGTCTTGGGCGCTTGGGGAAAAAAGGTATCAGGAGCATGTGGGAGCTGTTCCTCACCCTTTCCCTTTCAGACTGGATCCTGCACTTGGGGAATCCTTCCTTCTTAGCTGCCTCCACACCAGTGCTGGACTAAGCAACTTGCTCGCCTTTAGGCCACACAGTTACCCCTCTAACCCTTTCTTACTCTTTCAGTACAAATTTGTGGGCTTGCAGAACTTCTCCTGCTCCTCGGACAGCCTATGTGAGCTGCTGGCTACGGACTTCCCCTTTGAGGTGAGAACACCCAGGTGGGGGCCTGGACCTCAGCCTTAATGACAGCCCTGCCGTGCCTCTGCCAGTGCTGGGAGAGAGGTGCATCCCCTCCACCTGGGAATTTGCTCTCCCGAAGCTGCAGGAAGCTTGCTGAGCTGCGCTGCTGTTTCCCTGTGTGCGGGATGGATGCCTTTATGCCCGTGGTTGATCTGTTGCCTTGTCAACAGGCACAGGCCTCATCCAACCACACAAATAAGCAAGAGTTAAACCAGTGCATTCCTCGTGTTTGTGCTGCCCTTGCTGCAGTTGGCTGGCTCTGGAAAAACCTTTGGGGATGAGCAGTGTGCACATAGCAGTGTGATGGACAACTAACCTCTTTAGGGCCAAAGTTGGTACTGCCCACAGCTCTGTGTGGGCTTGCATGGGTTTCCTTAGTCTGGCTGCTTCCATATTCTATGTCCAAGGCACCTGGCTGTTTTCTGGGAAGGAAGGAGAAGGGTGATGGTAAGATCCCAATGGTTTCGGAGGGGTTTGGGTGTTCAGAGTGGGTGCCTGAGGTGTCCTGGAGCTGGGGGAGGATGGCTGTGACAGAAATGGCTGAACAGGACACTTGTGTTTGCTTCATCAGCTTTAGAAGTAGAATCATAGAATCATACAATATCTTGAGTTGAAGGGGACCCACTACAGCATCGAAGTCCAACTCCTGGCCCTGCACAGGACAGCCCCGACAATCACACTGTGTGCCTGAGAGCATTGTCCAAAGGGTCCTTGAGCTCTGGCAAGCTTAGGACCATGACCACTTCCCTAGGGAGTCTGTTCCATTGCCCGACCACCCCTGAGGGAAGAATCTGTTCCTGGTATCCACCCTAAACCTCACCTGACAAAGATGTTGTGCTATTCTGAGCTTTGGGGAAGGGCAAGACAGGCAAATCCACGTGCCACCTTGCTCAGCTCCACGTGGTTGTGAGCAGTGAGTCACAGGCCCACATGGAATCAGCTCTGGCTGCTTTTGGCTGCCCTGGGTGAGTTATCACTGGAGGAGAAGAGGATGGAGGAGGCAGTGGCATTCCGTCCCAGTGACAACATCTGGAAGCCAGAAGCTCCTTCAGTGTCTGCTGCAGTTCCCGGGAGTGCCCAGTCTCGGCCCTACCCAGAACAGCCTCCACAGAGGTTTCTTGTCCCGCAAAGCCAAAAGCCACATTGATGTGATAGTGCCTCTTGTGCTGTCCCCAAATGGCTGTTTGTCATTAATGTAAGTGCAGGTTTAAATTAAGGGACACTAAATTGTGTGTGAGGGCTGATTTTGCTTGTCAAAGCCAGGACAGCCATCAGAGTGAGTCGGAAAGTCCCAGCCCCTCGCTAGACTTGCCAGATCCCACTCTGAACATGGATCAGGGGAGGCATCCCAGCTTTCCTACAGCTGACTTGCTTAATGACAGATCTCTGAGTTCCTCTGTAGAAACAGTCATTCCTGTCTTTCCTGAGTAAAAGCTTCATTCCTTCCTGAGGCATCTGGTCCCAAGAGGAAAGGCTGAGGAGTGTTGCCTCCCTGTGGTCAGAGTGGGAAACTTTTGGGCTACAAAAGAGGCCATTGCGAAACTCGGGAACAGGAGATGGAGCTGAAGAGACTCCAGATGTGTAATCCAGCTGTGAATTGCCCCCCAGGTCTTCTGATACATTGAGGTGTAACCCCACAAAGTGAAATGTGGTGTAATTGGCTCAACACGGCCTTAACCCCACTGGAACCATGGTGCTGCTTCCAGGATGAAGGGAGCTGTGGGTGCCTCTGGTGTGCCACAAGAGGGAGCCCAAAAATCCCCCAAAACGGCTTCCACCAGCAGCACAGAACAGAATGAACTTTGCAGAAGGCAAAATAACGTCCTGGCTATGGATAGTGAAGGATAACAGAGGTGGTCTTAGGCTTGGGCCCAGCATCTGGTGATCCTGACAGGAATCTGGTGCATGTGGTGGCAGCAGAGGTGGTCAGTGCTTTCAGATTTGGGTCTTCAGAGTTAATCTGTAACCTCAGAGTTAGGGCCTGACCCACTCTATTCAGCAGAATTTTATTCCCCCGAGTTCAATGGACTTTGGATCAGTTGACTGGCTCTGAATTTAAAGTGTTTTTTGGAGTGGATCTTCAGAGCTACTGTCCTTCTCACAGATCTGAGTAAAACCATGCTCAGGTTTCCACGAAGGCAAGGGAGCCAAAGCCTCTGAGAGATCCCGGTGTGAAGGAATGGGAGGACCGTTAAGCATCTAAAATCTGGAAAGCGTGGCTGTGGAGTGTGAAACCCTGCCAGGCCAGTCTCTCCTCGGGTTCTGTCGTTCAGGGACAGTGTCAGCCCTTGTTCTCATGTGGCTGCTGTCACTGCAGTGACTCAGGGCACAGGGGCCCGGCCAACAAATTAAATACGCCGGAAGGAATATGGGAGTCACTTAAATCAGGGAAGGGAGAACATGAGCTAACTTCACCAGTCTGAACTCCTTTGAGTTCTCCATCTTGGGGAAGATATTTGGAGCAGTCTGGAAGGCGTTTCCAGGCTCTGATCTTTACCAAAACATTCCTGTGGGTGCTGGAGTATCCCTGTTGCTCGTCGAGTGCCGCACATCCACAGGAATGGGCTGGATATGCTGGGGTGCTGCAGAATCTGGTTTTTCCCAAGAGGCAGGGGGAGGGAAAAGCTTTGCACTTTAGATATCCAGAGGGGTTACACAAGCTCATCATGATGTTTACTGTTCTGGTTTTATGTTTTCCTAGCAGAGGAATCCCCCTTTTTCTGGGATTGTTTTGCAAGCTGTTAAGTGACTGAAAATTATGGGCAGAGTAGTACCAGAAGCTTTACCATCTCTGCCACAGGTTAGCATCCACGGAGCAGAAATGGATGTATGCTGTTCTTTGCTGTGCTCAGCTGGGCTGTCTCTTCTGGGGGCTGTAGTCTTGAGGAGGGGCCTGGGAGCAATTCATCCCAAGATGGGCTTTCGTTCTCCTCTCTTCTGCCCACTCAGCCACTCTTCTTCACAGCCAAATGGCTATTTAAGAGCTTGTGAAGCTGAGCTACGAGGAGCACCACCTTCAGGGTTAGTCAGCCTGACAACAAGATCCAGCCTCACAGAGCACACCCTGGGAAGCACAGGAAGTGGGGGAATGAGAATCCCTGAGCATGGCAGGAAAGTGGGGAAAATGTCAGACAGCTGCAGCACTGCAGAGTGTGGAAATAGTAGCACAAGAATTAAGCCTAAACCTTCAAAGTCCTGAGTACCCTTAACTGTCATTGATTGCTGGAGAAGTTCTCTCCTGGGAAACATTAAGAGTTTTACTGGCGTGCACCAGTTAAAAGAGCTGTTAGGAATCGGGGCTCCTTGGCATCATGCGCTTGGACTAATTACTTTCCAAATGTATTATTTAAAATAACCCTGATCCAGTAAAGTGGGCTGCCTTATTCAGAAACCCGCTGGCTCTTCTGCAGAGTGGGATGAGAGCATCCAGAGGATGCTGCTCTGTGCCGACAGCAGGCTGGAATTGTTTGCCTTTGACAATTTAAAGCCACCCGGGAGTCGCTGATCTTTCAAGGCAGGAGCTCTGCAGGTTTCTTCTTTCCCTTCCGCTATTTATTGCACTGCTTGGGGAAAAATGATCCAGCTGTTGGTTTTGGCCTGCAAAAGGAGAGCAGAGCTGTCGTCTGGCTCCCGGTCATCCACCTGCGGGAGCCTCAGCTCTGCCCCTTCATTCACTCTCTCCTGTCCGCAGGTTGATGGGCTGCTCTTCTATCACAGGCAAACCCACTACACCCCTGGCAGCACCCCGCTGGTGGGCTGGCTCCGGCCCTACATGGTCTCTGAAATCCTGGGGCTCGCCGTGCCCTCCACCGCGCTCACAGCCAAACCGGACTATGCCGGGCGGCAGCTCCAGCAGATCATCGAGAGCAAAAGGAGTAAAAAGCTGGCTGTGGAAAAAGGTGACCCGAGCAGCGTGGCGGCCACGAAGAACGGACATTACGAGCTGGAACACTTGTCTACCCCTCAGCCAGAGAAGTCTCTGGAGGGCCAGGACGGAGCAGTGAGCCAAATGGAGAGTTAAGACGCTGGGACAGGCCAGCTGGGGAGGGAGCAGGGAAAAGGCTCCCTGCTTCTCACTGTCCCTCATGCTCCTGAGAGGGGGCAAAGTAATGATGATAGGATAGCTTTGTTTCAAGGGCGTGACAGCGGAATATGTTGCCCCAAGGGCTGGATTTTTTTTTTACTTTTTTTTTTTTTTTTTTTGCCAAGGCTTCTGTGAGTCCTTAACAGGATTGTCTGTTTCTCTGCTAAGGCAGTCATGCATTGGGACATGCCGCAGGGATACAGTTCAGCTGCTGACCCTGCTTCTGCTAAAGCCCTGGCAAAGCTCCAGCATAGGAACAGTGCTCAGACCTCTGAGGTGCAGCTGCTGCTCATGACCCCAAGCAGCAGCCCCACCTTCCTGACCCCAGAAATGGGGGCTTCTCGGCCTTTGATCCAGCTGTTTTCTGAGGCCTTAGCAATGAAAGTTTTGTGGTCAGTCTGCTTCTGACTAGCAAAAAGTTGGCAGCGAGCCTCTGTAAATCCGAAGGGTGGACTTTCCACACCCACACGTTCTTAGGACAATCTAAATTTTTCTTGCATCGCAGCAGGACCTGCCTTGGAGCAGGGCTTCGTGCAGCGTGAGTGCAGCAGAAGCCTCTCTCTCCTCAAGGCTTTTCTCAGTGGGGGGAGGAAGGAATGGCTTTGCTCTGAAAAACACTACCATTGATCGTGCCAAATAAAAGGTTTCTCAGAAAGACAACTTCTTGAGCGCCTTCCTGCTACCTAAGGGTGGATGCGTGCTGTGCCTCCCAAACAGGGATTGAAAAATCAGTTCCAGCGCTGACTGCAGCACAGGAAACGCTTATGTGGGTTTGATTCTCTGCACACTGTTTGGTCCCTTCTCCTGTCCCTCTCATCCCAGCCCAATCCCACTTTTAAGCACTGGCTGCTCTCTCTCCCTGCCTTTAGAAGGAAGAAATGATTGTTCTCACTGTCACCAGGTTGGTTTCCAGAGGGAGATTAAAAAGGGAGATGAAACATCTGGCTAAAGGCAGTATGGGGGACTTTTCTCCCAGCTTTCTAGGGAAATGTCCCTGGAGGAGATACGGAGAGTGGGGATGACCACCTGCAGATAGTGGGGGCACTTGTATCCTGCCCTCAAACCCCTGCTTTTTCCCAGAAAAAGGCTGGTTCTGTGCCAAGCATGTGGGCTGTGTGCGACCATCTGGCTATGCAGCCACTATTGATTACAGCAGCGGGCAGCAGGAACTGTCCTGGGTGCAGGGGAGGGCTTCCCCGGGAGGGAAGTGGCACCCTTGGCTCTGCAGTGTTTGGAACTGTCTCTTTAAAACAGCTGCTTATTTTATAATGTTCAGTATTATTTTTTAGCATGTGAAGCAGGTGGCTCAGGGAAAGACGACAGACACCTGGACTGCCTTATCCTCCCCATCCCTCAAAGGTTCCCACCTTCAGCCTCGCTGGTAGGCAGAGATCTGCAGGGAGAGTGCTGATGAGGAGGCTGCATCCAGCCTCCTGTCAGCGCAGTTTTCCTTCCGCCAGGCAATTAAACCCAGAGGTGGGCATCTGGATGGAAGATTTGTGCATCCCTTAAGGCAGACAAAGCTGCACTCAGGTTACTGCCCTGCAGCAGCCTTCCAAGGTCCTCCAGCCAAGGGAAGGAGAGAAAATACAGCCAGAGGAGCTGTGTGCTCTGATGGATGGAGGAGAACAAGAGGGAAGCGACTGCCGGCTCCAGATGATGCCTCATAGTTTCTCTTTTAAAAGCATGAGCTGGGCTGGTGAAATAAATATTTGCATTACAGTTCCTGTTGGGAACCAAAGGCTGTGTTTGGAGACAGGGTGTCAAACGGAAGTCGCCGGGGCCAGTGCAGTTTGATGCTGTGACTGTTCTGTTCGCTGGGTGTGATCCCGTTCCCAGCTGGAACGGGCAGCAGCTCCAACGGAGGGGGTCACGCCCCCCACACCCTCCCCGGCGGCTGAAATGTGGCCTGGGGCAGGAGAGCTGAGCCGGCAGCTCGACGTGGAGACGTGGTCTGGGTCTCCGGGGGACAGAACCAGCCTGGACCCTTCATCCAGCCGGAGCTCAGCCCCTTCCCTTTGCCTTTCTTCCATTTTCTCCCAGTTAGGTGCACAGGCTCCGGCTGTGGGCACGCTGCCAGTGCAGTGCTCCTCGGCCGAACAAAATGTCCCCTTGTCCCAGGGCCTGGCTTTTTGGTGAGACTGCTGCTGTGGTCCCCGGGATCTCCCCGCTCCTTCCCGGAGGAGCTTCGGGACTCTCCATCCAGGCACTGACACCTGCGCCCAGCCGGGAAATGCAATTTACAGACCGCAGAGGAGGGAGTGGAAAGAGGCGCCTGGAAATCCCAGACTGCTGCTCGTGGGGGAAGGCCGCGAGGCTGGAATACCGGCAGGGGAAAATGCTGTGCCGGGAATCTCATCCAGCACCAGCGAAAGAAGAGGATGCTGCCACCATTTTAGCGGCGGTGCTCCCGCCCGCCGCGGCCGGAGCTGGGGCTGGGGTGGCCGGGGCGGGGCGGAACGGGGCGGGGGGCGATCGGGCCCCTCCAGCCCCATCCCGGCGGCTGCCCCCGCTCGCCCCCCCCGGGCGGAGAGGCCTTCCTGTCCCCCGCCCGCCCTGCGGGGCTGGCCGAGCCGCGGGGAGGGGACGGAGAGGAGGGATCGGGGTGTGCGGGCGCTTCCTGCCGCCGCCCCCGCCGGGGCAGAGCGGAGCGGAGCGGGGCGGGAGCTCGGCCCGGCCCGGCCCAGCGGAGCGGCGCTCCCGGTCCGAGCCAAACTTCCCGGGGTGCTCAGACATACGGGCATATATATATATATATATATATATTATATATATACATTATAAAATATATATATATTATTTTTTATTTTATCTTAATTTTTTCGGCGCTTTCGGCGGGGCCCCCGGGGCGGAGCCGCCTTCGCCGCCGGGAGGGGCCGGTGCCCGCAGCGCCGGGGATGGGCTCCGCCGGGGCGCCCGCCGCCTAGACCGGCCCGGCTCGGCTCGGCTCATCCCGGCCCGGCTCGGCTCATCCCGGCCCGCTGCGCAGCATGGCCGCGGAGCTCAGCGCCGAGGAGGAGCAGGTAGGTCCCGCCGGACTCCCCTTCCCCGGGCCGGGCTGGGCAGGACCCCCCGAGCGCTGCACGCATCTCGCCCGCACCCCCTCCCGCCGCAGCTTCCCCATCATTTTTTTGGCTACCCCGGATTAGCAGGGCTGTTTTTAACCGGCGGGGCGGTTTCGCCCCACGGGAAGCCCCCCACCCCATCCACCCACGCAGCCCACACCTTACAGCCCCCCCCCCCCTCCATCCACGCAACTCCCCAGCGTCCCGCACTCCAGAAGCCCTCGCAGGGGGCCGCGGCGCGGGTCCCACATCCCCAGAAGAGCGCGTCCCTCCTGGCAGGCCTCCCTGCCGTGGGCAGGCTGGCGTGGGGATGGTGCGTGGGGATGGATGTATGTGCACGCGCTTCCCACGCCCCAGGCCTCCCGTGACGTCCCGGCTTCCTCCGCCGGCCTTGCGTCACCGCGGGAGGATGTTGCGGGGCCCGGGAGCCGGCGGGGGCACCTCGGGTGGCCGGAGCAATCCCTGGCCGTTCCCTCCTTTGTCCTCGTCCCCGGCTTTGCCCACCCGGCTGAGCCGCGGCCACCGGGCTTCCCCTCTGGATGGGGATGCGGAGCCTGGGAGCGGGACTGGGCGTGCTGCTGGAGGCTGCCTCTGCCCCACGGCAGTGCTCGGGCTGTCACATCAGCAACCTTGGTGGCGTTGGGGACTGCCACGCCAAGGCGAAAAGGTCCAGTTTTCCTTCCAAAATGGTTGGTTTTCCAGGTGGTGGGTTGCTTTTCTCCTTTAAAAATCCTTCGTTCCTAGGTTTAGGAGAGTTGGGACGGAGATCTCGAGTTCCCAAAACCCCCATGGAGGAGCCCCTCCTGCAGCCTGCGCTGGTGCTCAGGAAATGCAGGCTTTTTCCTCCTGGGAGCAGTACTGCTATCTCCAGGGTGATAAAATTCCAAGGAATGGGAGGCGTTCTTGGCCTCCATCCCTGCAGGTGCCTGAGATTTGCTTTTCTTCTGTGTTCTGAAGGCGGCAAAGCTTCCAGCAATGGGGCTTTAACTGAGCCTGCAGGGGCAGGGAGGGTTGGTTTGCAGCAGGAGCTGTAACTGGGCCAGTGTCCCGGCAGGGGGATCTGAGATGTTTGGTTCATGCAGGAATATTGGATGGAGAAGATGAAGGTATGTTTGCAGTAGTGGCTGCAGGTTTGGATCATCATCCTGGGGCGGGGAAGGCTGCCTTCGGTGCTGCCCACGGTGGCTTGGAAGCCAAAATAGTGGAAGCTTCCCTCCTTTCTTGGGTGGTTTGGGCTGGGACATCCTCTTCCTGCCACCCCTTCATCCTTTTCATGACCATCAGGATTTCCTCCGCTCTCCCCTATTACTGACAGCAAAACGGGGGAAATTCACCCCTCTCCTCTCCCTGCAAGTCTTGGGACATCTCTGCCCGCGCTCTGCAGTTCCCTCCCTCGCTTATCCCAGAGGAGCCAAGCCGTTTTTCCTTGAGGTTCTCAGCCCGTCTGCAGTTCTCACAGATTTATCCCCCCCTTCCCCAGGCTGAAGAAGAAGGGTAGGTTTGCTGCCTGGGGGAGGAGGGCTGGAAGAACCCTCGTGTTCCAGCGGCGGTGGCTTTGTCACCAGCCTGCCGCGGCACAGCGGAGCGGGGACACGGATGACGCCAGCGCTCCAAAGACCAGCATTGTTCCAAACGCCCGACCACAGACAATTTCGCTCGCAGTGCTGCCGGAACATGGCTTCTTGCTGCAGGTCTGGGTCATTTGGCTTTGTTTTGGTGTGTGGAGCAATCCCTGCTCCACGAGGATTGATGCCTGTATACATCCATGTGGGATCAGGGCTAGGAACAGATAATGAGACCCAGTGGAGTGCTCGAAGGGGGGCAGAGCTATGGTTGATAGCGCCTGGCTCCCTGCTGTTGAATGTCGGAACTGGTAAGTTTGGAATTTGGTTTTGTTCCCAGGGAAAGCTGGAATTCATGGCTGAGCTGCCCTGCAAAGCCAGCGCTTGTTCTTGTGCATCTTCCCCCTTGCAAAAAGCCTGGCATCCCTTGTGATGGATGCTGGAAACAGGACTGTGTGAAGTGTGACGGGTTAGATGTTGAGGAAGGAGACCTGAACCACATGTTGCATCCTCTCCTCACTGCCGCTGTGCCCCTTGGCCCCTCTTCCCATCATCTGGGGGCTCCCTTTCCATAGTCCTGGGGTATCATTACCCTCCCAGGCTGCAGTGGCAGCTCTGGTCTCTGTCCAAGGGCAGTGGGACTGTACCTGGCGCTCACCGCCATCGCTGGGCCATGCTGCACATGCTGGGGAAGGAACATCTCCACTGTTACTTTGGGTTTGCATCCCCAGCCCCAGGTTCTGGGGATGCCCTGGAAGAGCAGAAGTACATCCAGGATATATTGGATAGGATATATTTATGGATAGGATATATTCCTAAATGCATGCATGTGGACGTGTGCTGTGTTAAGGCTGAAGATGGTTCCTGTACTGCCGCATTTATTTTCCCATGTGCTCTCCCGGGAATTAGGGTGCTCCTGGCTGTGATGTGCTGGGGGAAGACCCCTCTGATGAGCTGGGGTCCTTCAGCTCATCCCATGAGAAGAGGTCACTGCCTCTGCTGAGCCTCGTGCTGCCGATAAACCCCAGCCCTTCGCTTCCTCCTGTCGGAAGTCATTAACACCAACAACCTTTTCTGGCTCAATAGCTCCCAGTGGCTCTGAATAGCTCCCAGTAACTTTGTGCCGCCGCCTGACATCCAACACCACCGTCTGCCTACGCTCCCTGCTCCCGGAGCCAGCCTTCAGCACTCCCTGTCCTTCCTCCTCCTCCTCCTCCTTGGATGACGTTGCCATCCTCCACTCTAGAGAGGATGGAAACTCCTCCTTTTTGGGGTGTGCCCCCAGTGGAAGTGAGGCATTTTGGGGACTCCCTCCATCCTGCCTGTATCCTTTGAGCAGGATGTGGTGGAAGGCTGGGCTGTGCTGCCCCATCTCCCTTGCGACTCCTGTGTGGGATGAGATAAATATGCAGCAGAAAGCAAAGCTGCATCCTGGGATCCTCCGTGGCCACGTGAAACTGGTGTTACTGGGTGAGCTGAGCCATGTCCTGTAAAGGTCAAAGTGTCAGACCTCCATGCTCTTTACTTGTGTTCCCACAGCCAGGTTTGCTGCTCCATGGAGGAGCTGCAGCCCTGGGAGCTGCCAGCTGCTGCCAGGTGATGGGTACCTGCTGTGCTGGTTTTGCTGTGTCTGGGAGTTTGATGCCTGTAAAATGCTCCTCTTGCTCTCCCCTTCTATGAGCCATGAGGCCATTTTTACTACCACTGTCTTCCTTTCCCATGCTGGTATTTCCCCTATCTCCATCCCTACTGCCCTTACCCCTTTTGCTGTGGAGCTCTCCACTTCACTGTGAGGAGCTGCTGGGTTTGCTGAGGACTGTAGCTCCCACCATGACCAGGGCTGCTCCTTCGGGTCTTCTCTTCCTCCCACCCTGTTTCACTGCATGCCCCTGGTCTCTTCCACAGGCAACCAAGCAGTTCCTGGAGGAGATCAACAAGTGGACAGGCCAGTATAATGTGTCCCCGCTCTCCTGGAACGTGGCTGTCAAGTTCCTTATGGCCCGCAAGTTCGACGTCCTGCGGGCCATCGAGCTCTTCCACTCCTATCGGGTAAGTGAGCAGGGCTGGGACCCCCCCGGGCAAGGGATTCCTGCTCTTTGGGAGATCCCTGCTCCTGAGGACTACCCTCCCCCTGCTCTTTTTTTCTTTTTCCCACTCCCATATAAGTTTTATCCAGCTGGAAAATCCTTTTTCAGCTAAGGCGGGTCACCATGGAGATCTCACTGATCCCAATCCCCTCCCCTCTGCTGAGAGCAGCTCACAAGGTGCCCTCCTGACCCATGTGTGCTGCCCGTAGGGCATCTCCCCGTATATTAAGGATTTAGATCCATAAATGTCCTTCCCAGCCTGGTTTTGCAAGGCTGCTCCTCCCCATCTGGGGTGTGTGCTGGAAAACGGGCTCATGGAGCAGAGGTTCCCTCGGAGGGCTGGGTGCCCCGTGGGGCTGTGGTGGTGGGCGGACAGCTGGGGTGCCCGTGCCCCCTGCCATGCCGGCTCCCTGCCCACAGGAGACACGGCTGAAGGAGGGAATTGTGAAGCTGAAGCCACACGAGGAGCCGCTGCGCTCGGAGCTGCTCAGCGGCAAGTTCACCATTCTGGTAGGTGGGGTGTACCCCCCCCCAAATTACCCCAGGCGGGTGGCTCATCCTTGCTCCACTCCGCATGGGTGCTGCAGCAGCCTGACCCTGTTTCCTCGGCAGAGCGTGCGGGACCCCTCGGGAGCCTCTATCGCCCTGTTCACAGCCAAGCTGCACCACCCCAGCAAGAGTGTGCAGCACGTGGTGCTCCAGGCACTCTTCTACCTGCTAGACCAAGCCGTGGAGAGGTGAGCCTGCCTCTGCCGAGGTGCCCCGTCTCACACTGGTGGGTCCCTGGGGAGCCCCTTCCCTCCCAGGGTGGTCACTGCTCCCCATGGCTTGAAATTCCCTGGTTTGAACTCCAGCCCTTCTTCCCCATGGAGGCGTTCAGCCGGGGAACAAAATCCCCTGTGCCCTGAACCAGGCTCTTTTGCAGCCTTGCCCTGTCTACGCCCTGGGTTCAGTTTAGGAAAGCCCCAGATTCCTGCAGGGTTTGGCTGGGGAGGAGGCAGCCCTGCCGTCAGCCAGGCGTAATGTGAGTCCTGCCAAAAATGTAGAGCCGGGACATTCCCCCAAATCCCCCCTTCCCAGCCCCCTGCTGGGCTCTTTCTGGTTTTGACCTTACACATCATGGGTGATAACACTTAGACAGGCTTAAGGTATGGGCCAGGCTTAAATGAAGGTTGTAGGAAGAGGTGTGGTGGAGCAGCTGGAAGTGCAGAAGTGAGGTTTGGGTCCGTGAGTCCTTCTGGAAGCACAGAAAGGGATTCTTAGGGGGCAGCATGGGGCAGAGCTGCTGCTGCAGGAGTCAGGTGTTTGCATGTTGTGAGCTTGATGTTGCTCTTTCCCCTCTCTCAGCTTTGAGACGCAAAGGAACGGGCTGGTGTTCATCTACGACATGGCGGGGTCACAGTACACCAACTTCGAGCTGGATCTCAGCAAGAAGATCCTCAACCTGCTTAAGGTGATGTCTGGGGTGACCCCGTGTGCAGGGACAGTGCATGGGCCACTTGCTCACTGAGAACCTGGAGACCTGTGGTTTTGGCATCAGTTTTCACCCCAGACCACGCTGACCACGTCTTGGCTGAGGAGCACAGGCTCCAGCCCCGCAGGATCTCAGGAAGGCACTGGGAGCCTGCCAGGCTGGACCCGGCTGAGGCTGTGGTGTCCCACGGGCAGGAGAGATCAGCTGTCCCCAGGCCAGATTCCTCTCGCAGCTGCTGGCAGCGCTTTTGGGAAAACAGATGCAAATTATTTTTTAATCATGCTGGCATTTGGTGCCTTCTCTGGAAAAAAACAGTAACAGTAAGTGCTGGCCAGGGTGTGTTCTCTGCACAATCCCAGTTCCTGGTCCTCACCTCTCCCTTGCGGAGACAAACCCTCTGCCTACCTAATTCCAAGGAAGTAATTTGTTTCCATATTGGTGCATAAAAACAAGCACAATCATGAGCGTGCAAGGCACGCTTTGGGTGTGGTGTTGCCACCACAGGGTCCTTTTGCTGGTTGTCACCTCTGCTGGGACGTGCCTCCTGACACAACAGAGTGGATGTGACCCCCTCCTCCTGCCTGCAGGGTGCCTTCCCAGCTCGGCTCAAGAAAGTTTTCATCGTGGGAGCACCCATGTGGTTCCGTGTGCCCTACTCCATCATCAGCCTGCTGCTGAAGGAGAAGCTGCGGGAGAGGGTGAGTGGGGACCCTCCTGGCCCAGGACCCTCAGCAGGGAGGGCTGAGGCTGCTTTCCCTTCGGGACAGGATGGTGGAAGCAGCTTGTGCCGCTCAGCCCCATCTGCTGGAAGCCGCTGAGCACCAGACCTTTGGCATCCCTGTCCCAAACCCCAGAATCCTGTCCAACATTCTTGGAGTCACCCCTGCCTCTCCTCTTCCTCACACAGGTGCAGATGGTGAAGATGTCAGAGCTGAAGGAGCACCTGCCCCGGGAATGCCTCCCTGAGTACCTCGGGGGGTCCCTCAAACTGGACCCTCTGAGCTGGAACTGCCGGTTCCTGCCCCAGCAGAATGGGCACCCTGACCCCCTGGACGAGCTCATCCTGGTGCCGCTGGCGGCCCCCAAAGATAACGGCTCCGTCCACATCCCTGGGCCCAAGTCCATGACCCTCCAGGAGCTACTGGATCATGTCAGTCACAAGCAGAAACGGGGCATCTACGAAGAGTATGAAGATATTCGGCGCAGGAGCCCGGCCGGCACCTTTGTCTGCTCTTTGTGAGTTGGGGGAAAGGAGTCAGGGGCCCCTCTCACCCCAAAAAGCTGAGTGCCCCCTCCCCACACTTCTGCTGCTGGATGGGGGTCCATCAGCCTCTTTAGGGTGTGGCACTTCAGGTTAGGAACAGAGAATCCCGGCATAGGGATGGTGTGAGCCCCCTTTGTGGGTCCTGCAGCCCCCTGGGGTAGGAGGGAGCCACAGGGAACAGCAGGGACCAGGACCTGGCAGGGACTCCACCTCCTGAGGCTTTGGCCAGGTGATGGCAGCAGAGCCTAGGTTACAGGCTCCAGAGGTTTGTGCAGAGGGAGGGCATGCTGCCTTTGCCTTCCCTGCCTGAAAAACATCCCTGCTTCCCTCTCCCCCTCCCTCCCAGGGCACCCTACAACCAGGAGAAGAACCGGTACGGGGACGTGCCCTGCCTGGACCAAACCCGTGTCAAGCTGGCGAAGCCGTACAGCCGCCCAGAGGTGAGGCAGCCTGCGATGGAAACTCTCAGTCCTGCGGGAAGCTGAGGCAACCATCCTGGACGCAGGGCTCTGGAAGCCTTATCTCATGCGTGCTTTTCTCCTCGCAGCTGACTGACTACATCAACGCAAGCTTCATGGATGGCTACAAGCAGAGGAACGCTTACATTGGCACTCAGGGTATGGCCTGAGCCTCTGAGAGGTTATTCTGCTCCTGAGGCACCTGTGGGCTTCACCTCCCTGCCCAGTGGCAGCCACCAGCCGTGGTGGGGGACATCCCAGGAGAAGGACACTGCCCAGCAGATCCCCCTTCTCTCTGGGTGTATTTACTCCTCCCTGGGTATATTTATTTCCCTCCCAGTCTCCAGCCAGGAGGGAGTGGAGTTTCTCCTGGGAGAAAGTGAGTGGATCCATCCTCCTTCATCCACAATAGCAGCCTCCTCCCTCCTGCCCCTATCCCAGCCCTGGGTTTGGCCTGTCTGCCCAAGGATGAGCAGAGATGGGGGATCAGTGCTGAGCTGTAGGAATTCAGTGCTGGGGGGGGGGCAATCGGTGGCAGCTCCAGGCAGGGCAGGTGGAGCCACAGCTGGGTCAGTCCCAAAAGGAAGGGACTGTCATTCCCTATGGGGGTGGTGGGGATGCTGGTGGAGCAGCTGGGCAAAGGGGTTTGCTCAAATCCGTTAGGTTTTGGGCTGAAGTGTGGGTTGTCCCTGCAGGGCCTCTGGAAAACACCTACGGTGACTTCTGGCGCATGGTGTGGGAGCAGAACGTCCTGGTGATAGTGATGACAACCCGGTGAGTGCTTGTGGAGGGACACAGACCTCTTTTTCTGTGCAAAATGAGCATTTTTGGTGCGGGATGAGCAGTACTGGGCTCTGTGCAGTGACCCTGCAGCCATGGTGCCAGCCAGAGCCCCACAGTGGGGGGCATTGCATCAAATTCAGACTGTTTGGTCCCTGCGGGATTCCTGAAGGACCAAGGCTGAGTGGCATGGGACATGTCCCAAGCAGGGTAAGAAGGACATGACCAGCTTGTCCTTGTCCTGCTCTCAGGCTAGAGGAGGGAGGCAGGAGGAAGTGTGGCCAGTACTGGCCCCTGGAGAAGGATTTCCAGGTGTGCTTCGGGGCGCTGACCATCACCAACCTGGGCGTGGAGAACCTCAGCCATTACAAGAAAACCATTCTGGAGATCCACAGCTCGGAGGTGCGTGGCCACAGCTGCCTGGTGGGGGACAGCACGGGGGCACGGTGGGTCCGAGGAGGGGAGAGGGTCTAATTCCCCTGCTTTCCCCAGACCAGGGAGCGGCGGCTGGTGTCCCACTTCCAGTACCTGAGCTGGCCAGATTACGGCGTTCCCTCCTCCGCCGCCACGCTCATTGACTTTTTGGGGGCTGTGAAGCAGCAGCAGAGGGTGGCTGTCAGCACCCTGGGACCTCGCTTCAAGGGTCACCCCAGGGGACCACCGGTCGTGGTCCACTGCAGCGCCGGCATCGGCAGGACAGGTAACGGGTGCAGTGGAGCTCTTGGGGGTGCTGAGATGACAAGTCCAGCTTCCCTGGGACATTTCCATCCCGGGGACCCACAGTGTGTTTGCAGGCTGGTTGACCTGGGATGCGCGTCCTCAGGGTTTACCACAGCCGTCAGAGCTGGGAGAGTTCTCCAGAGGCCTGTGCGAGATCGGTGTGGGGCTGAGAACCACCGCTCCGGTTCTCGCAAGGGGCAGTGACGGCGCGATTTGGTGGCCGATGCCGTCCCATTGTTGTTCCCAGGTACCTTTTGTGCGCTGGACATCTGCCTGTCGCAGCTGCAGGACGTGGGCACTCTGAACATCTACCAGACGGTGCTACGCATGCGGACCCAGCGCGCATTCAGCATCCAGACCCCCGAGCAGTATTACTTCTGCTACACTGCCATCCTCGAGCACGCCCAGCGTGAGGGCCTGCTGCTCGCCAACCACAGCCGGGCTGCCCAGGAGAAGAGTTCGCCAGGGCACTGAGATCCGCCGCCTCCCTGCAGACACCCCCTTCCCATCCTCCGGGGGCTGCCTGAGCTGCCTTGGTGCCTGCCGGGACTCAGCTGAGCTGTTGGGGCGGCGGTGCCAGAGCACCTCGGCTGTTAGCACTGCTATGGAACTGTGCCTTATTCAACCCAAACAGTAGCTGCCACTCGCCGGCACGGGAAGGGGCTCTTGCTCTTCCCTGTTGTGTTCCAGTTGGGTTTGGTTGATTGTGGAGGTGGTTTGTCTTCTCTTCAAGTTGGGAGGTTTTTTTATTTTATTATTTTGTTGTTGTTGGGACCACCTAAGCTGTACCTAGAGAGGGGCTTTGCAAAGTCCTAGGAAATGTATTCCCACTCCTGGGGCTGAGGGAGAGGTGCGTGCTCTGGTCTCACCTGCCGCTCCCTCTGTGTGTCTGTATGTATGTGTGTATATAATATACCCCTGCTCTGCTCCCCCGCCTATTATATAGATACATATATACAAGCTCCCCTTTAGCAGCTCCTGAGGATTCTCGTTGTCCTGTCACCTCACTGCTGTGATCCCTGGAGCGGTGAGTTTGGTCCTGGCTCTGTCTTATCTTCCCCCTTCCCCTTTTCTCCCCTCGTGGGCAGCACTGGGACATGGTACTCACTCTCATGCCTGTCCCACTGGAGGCACGAGGATGCTTGGTGGTGTCCCCCCCCATTTCCTTGTCTCACCTTTTCCCGTGGGGACAGCAGCTCTGCTGCCAGGAGGGTATGGAGGATTTGGGTTGTCGGAGGGGTGTGAAGTGTGAAGCTCACCGGCATTCCCTGCCCCTTGGGGCACCGCCACAGGAGTCACTCGGTACGAGGTGATGGGGACACAGGGACCAACTGGCTCACCAGGTTGCCTGGCTTTCCCAAGCCGCCATCGGGAACCTGCAGGCCCAGCCCTGCACTGAGTCACAGGCCGGGAAAGTGCTGAGCAAGAATAAACCCCAGTCCCTGGAGAGGCAATGAGCCTGAGCTCCGGACCCCACCACCACCTGGGCCTCCCCAACTTTATACTGTAATAAGATCTTTGAATGTGTATATTCTTATTTTTTTATAATCTTGGAGGGGGGGTGGGGAGTTTTTGTTTTGTAGTTCTTTCTTGGTTTTGTTTTGTTTCATTGGTTAATTTTTTTTTATTTAACATTAACTTGATCCAAGCCAGAACCAGAAGTATTTGTAAATGTACCTGTTTTGCTCTTGTTCAGAGAAACCTTTTTGTTGTTGTTCCTTTTTTGGGGGTTGTTTTGTTTTTATTTGTATTGATATATAAATATACTACCAGTGACCAGTACTCTTTGCTGTCATGGGGGCATTGGGCAGGAAAGAAGGAGGAAGTTTAGGGCTTTGCACAGGCTGTGATCCCCAAAAACAAGCTGGCTGCATCCCTGGGGACACATTGACTTTGAGGGGCATGAAGCTGTGTTTGGGGCCACTCCTGTCCTGGGTGAGGCTGAGACAGAGATAATCAGGCCGCAGGCAGCTTTTCTGGGTGGGCAGGATAGTGGCAGGAGAGAAAGCAGCACGATGGGCTGTGCCTGGTAGCTGGGGGGGGGAAACAAGCCACCCTGCTCGGAGCTCCTGCCTCTTTTCCCAGGGTCTTGCCGAGCCCCGAAGCATCAATCTCCTGTCTGGCCGCCGCATCTGCCTGCTGCTGCCTTTCACTGCAGGATTTGGGGGTGAGGGCATCGCCTCTGTGCTGCTGGACCTGCTCTGAGCAGGCGTGGAGGGCACAAAAATTAGGGGGAACTCCCGGGCTGCCAGCCAGTTCCAGCACCTTCAGGTGCAAGTGATGCCAGTTCCAGAGCCAGCAGCTACAGCCTGAGGCTTTGGGATGAGGGAAGCAAAAAGGCAGCTAGTGCAAATGAAGCCCTAGAGTCAGTGAGAGCGCTTGTGCCCCAGAACAGGGCAGCTGGCAAGTGTGAAGAGCAGCACCTGTGTTTGATCAGCTGGAGTCTGTCTGGGACTGGCAGAGAAAGATGCTTTCCCCTGTGCTCTGGGCATGGACTGGCTTGGCCGTGCCAAACTGGGGCCAGACATAAGGGCTGGAAGGCTGGAAAAGAACCGGAGGCAGCAGGGAATCCATCTGGAAGGGTTGCACGTCCCAGTGCCCAGGGGTGCACGAGAGGTGGGTGTTCTGAGCATCCCTAGAGTTGTGCACACCCTGGCTGTGGAGTGGTTCTCTTTCAGGTGCAGTGTCCCAACCTTCCAGGTACCATTTTCCACCCTGCTCTGTTCCCAGAGCAGCATCGGCCCAGGCAGTGTGACCTGCAGAGCGGCTCCTCCTGCCCAGGCTGCCCTTGAGTTTCCTTGGGGGCAGCCGTTGCAGGCTGGCTCCTCCTCTGAAGGAAGGAAGGATCACAGGGCCCTCCCTCCTCGCTGCCAAACTTCTTCACCCAGCTGGGTTTTCTTCTTGATGCAGATGGAGAAAGGGGGTATTTGCAGCTGCTTGTCAGACACGTGCTGTCAGCAGCAGCTCTTTGTGGCTCAGTGGGGCTTTTGGCAAAGTGTCGGCTACAGAGCTGAAAGCTGCAGGTGATCCCAAGTGTCCTGTGTGGCCCGCAAATGTGCCCAGTCTCCCTTCCACAGGCTGCGAAATCCGAACCAAGCCTGCACTGTGCACATGGTAAAGGTGGTTGTTCCTTTTAGTTCAATCCACACTGGGCACAGAGAATGAAACTTTACCAAGGAGACCCGTGTCCTGGATGTCTGACGGGATTACTAGACAGGAGAGGGATGGAAATCACCACCACGGGCTCTGAATGGGGACAGCTGGGATACGCCCCTGCCATAGACCTCAGCAGCTACCTGCCTTCAAGGAGGGATGAAGATCCCGTCTGTGGCAGAGGAATGGGTTGTAAGCCTTTTCCGTGGACGAACAACCCTCACACTCGCCCCCAGTCCTGGACTATTTCCAGGGCTGTGCTTCTAGTCAAAACCAGCATTTTCGGTCCTCTTGCACAACATGAGGTTTTGTTCCATCCATTTTTTCTCCCTGTGCCAGCAGATCCTGCTCAGCAGAGAAATGTGGATTTCTCTGGAAATGGTCACTTTGCACAGACAGCCGTAAGTTATTGGAAAAAAAAGCCTGGTGTTGTTTGAAGAGCAGTGGGGAAAATGGGCTGCTGAGCACAGGCAGACTGATGCCTGCAGCATCTCCCCTTCCCCGCATACCCCAGGAATGGGGATCAGCCACCACGGTCAAAACTCACAGCATGGACAATTCCAAGAATGTGGAATCCGAAGTGCTGCTCAAGTGTGGAAATGGGGATTTAAAGCCATTGCAGGGAAATCCCAGAGCGGCGCTGCCATCCCTGTGCCCACCTGTCTCACTTGGCTCTCTTGGCTGCATGCACACCGCCTCGCTACTTATGATTACTTAAGTGCTTGTAATTTTGAGTCCTGGGAGTTTGGGAAGCGTCTAGCTCTGCAGCGCTTCATTTCCCAGCCCTTCTCCTTCTTTGCCTGTGCTTTCCAAGGCTCAGGCTCGATCTCCAGCGGCACATCACGCCGTGACGGTTCAAACACCCCTGACCAGAGCCCTTCCAGCAGCTAAACCGAGTTGCAGCTCCCGGACACATAGGAGAGACCCTCCCCTGCTGCGCCTGCTTGTCCTGGCAGCACCTGGCTGCCTGCTCCCTGACCAGGCTGAGAAACGGAAAAACAGCTGCAAAGAAAAAAAAAACCAACAAACGAGAGATTTAAACCTCGTTTGATGCTTGAAATACATATTTTAACAGAACTGTGGAGCGTGTGTGTTCGTACTTCACCCGTCCTGGCCACGCTCTGGATGCCCAGACGAGCACTAATGGGCGGCGAGGCCTGGCTCCTTCAGTCTTGGTGCGGGGAACGCGGCAACTCCCTCCACAACTTTCCCAAAGGAGGAAAACACTTTAATCGAACACGTTAACCCCCACCTCCAGCTCGTGTTGTAGCGGATGGGAACGCTCGCCGCCCCCGCCCGCTGATCCGCTCCCTCCCGCCGCCCCGCGCCGCCGCCGTGGGCGGTGCGCCCGTGACGACCGGCACGGCGGGGCCAATCCGCGCTGGGGGGAGTTCCCCCTCCATTCAGGGCTGCTCGCCTGCGCGCTAAGGGTATGTAACAGCTGCTTTCCCCGCACACGCTTTCCCAGTTTCCTCCCTCCCCGCCTTCCCGGGAGTCGCTCCCCCCGGGGCGGGGGGGCCCTGGAAGCTGAAGGGACGAGGGGCGGGGAGTGCGCGCGCGCTCCGGATCCCGCCGGCGGGAA
>JAWMRA010000016.1:20866893-20916776 GCA_035584735.1 Pseudotriccus pelzelni
GGGCCCGCGGCGCGGCGCCCCGGGGAGCCCCCGGCCCGCGCGGGCGGCCGCGCGTCCTCCCGCCCCGCCCCGCCCCGCCGGGGTGTCCCGGCCCCGGCATGGCGGGAGCGGCGGGCGGAGCGTGCGGCGGCCGCTGGGCGCGCTGCGAGCCGGGCGCCGCCTCCTTCCCCCCGCCCCTCCGCCCGCCCTCCGCCCGGTGCCGCTCCCGGGCTGCGGCGGGACCGCCCCCGGCAGCGCTCGCCCGCACCGCACGGCCCCCGGTACCGGCCGCAACGCGCGCCGGAGCCGCCGCTCCCGGCTGCCCGGGGTGCGGGGCGTGGGGGCTCCCCGGGCTCGGCCAACTTCCCTGGCGGAGTTGCCGTGAAAAAGGGCTCTGCCGGCCGATAACTCCCCGCGGGGGGTCCCGCTCCGCCGCCGGCCGCGCCGCGCCGCACCGGCCTCGGGGTCGCGGAGGGAGGGATCCCCCGTCGCTTTTCGCAGTTTTCCATCTCCGTGCCGCAGCGATCCCCAAGAACCTGTTGGAGCGACGTGTGGATACAGGGAAACCCGAGAGCTCCACGTCCAGCCGTTAATTTTCCAGAGATTTTAATAGCGATCCGATTCTCTCTGCACGTCCTCTCCATTCTGTGCCTTGGACTTGCCAGACACTTGTACTTGGTATTTCATCCCCTTTTAAATTCTTCAGGCTGTTGTGCATCTGTAGGTGTACAAAAAAACTCAGTGTTTTTTTTGGTAGCAGGAGGCTGGTGAAGTTCAGGCAGCTTAAAAAGTATGAGCGTGCTTGGTGTCTGCTTAACTGAATCTTGGTTTTTCTGCCTTTTACTGGCCTGGGGTCAGAACGAGTTTTAATAGTTGTTATTTGTGCAAATATACACATGTGTTCAGTGCACGGATGGCAAAGTTACATCCCAAAAGAAATCCATTTATTTGGACCACTGAAATAGGGCAAAATAACTTTTTTCAGCGCTATTTTAAACTAATTATCAATGGCATCTTGAGCTGTGCCTGGATTTTCAGTCTCCTGCGCTGTCCAGAGGAATCTAAACCTGCTCTGTGTGCTAAAGTGTAGCTTAAGGCTGGCCTAACACCTCATGTTTTTCTTCTATCATTTTTAGTTGTGCTAAAAGGTGTGGGGTCAGTAAACAAGTGGGAAATGCCCAACTTAATTCAGTACAAATCTATCCTCACTGCAGTCTTCCTAACTTGCAATTATTTAAAAAAAATACTGTTTCGGAGAGGTATACATTATTCTGTAGGATTAACAGTAGAGTATTTTCAATTAAAATGGCATTTTATTTTAATATAGCAATTTTAAAGTACCTGTAAAAATTCCTTCATCACATGGAAGTATCTTGGCAGCCTGGTGTCAGTCCGGGCTGGATCTCTGGGGACAGAAACCCACTTTTTAGGGTCTTTTTTCCCCTGACCAGGTGAATTTAGCAGTTTTTCACAGTGGTACGCTCTTTGCAAAAGGAAACTCTGCTTTCTCATCCCAGTATCTCATCTTCGTCCCTCCCACCTTCTGCTGAAGACACGTGGTCTCAGCGTGAATTTGTTTGAGTTCCTTCAATGGGATCTTTCACCAAAATAAAATGGCGCTAATTTGCTCAAGTTTGGGGAAACTCTGGGTGATTTAGGCTGCTTTTGTGAGCAGTGTGGGGAAGGGTATGCCTTCTCCCTGGCCTGAGCTGGGATTGCCACGGGAGCCCCTCTGCTCAAGGCTCCTGGCACATGTGGGTCTTGGAGCTGGGAGCATCGTGTTGGAATTGGCAGGCGGAGCATTTACGTTTCCAGGATTTATGAATCGTTTTCTGTCCAGATTGCTGTTCTGGTCTTGTTCAGCATTGGAAAACTTCTATGGCTGTTAGAGCTGGAGCAGGAAGAGCCCCATAATAAGTTGTCACTTCAGCCCGTGGTGCGCTTCTGGGGACGTGTTGCTCTTTTCCGACTCCGTGGGGTCTTGTCTCTTTTAACTTGGATAAATAAAACTGCTCTGATCCCACTCTCTGTGCACGGGGAAGGTGCAGTCAGGGAACAGGGCAAAGCAATGCTCTACGATGGGTAGAGCTCAGTTTGGATCGTGTTTGTGCGGTGGGGTTTGGCACCCAGGCCGTTTTTTGGCAAAGCACGGATCAGTGCCTTACCAACTTGTTACCCGCCTGGACAGAGGCGAGGGGGGATTATTCATGTCCCACCTGCCTTGTGGTGAGCACTGGCACAGCTGTCACCATGTCACCTTGCAGAACATGCTAACTCCTCCAAAAGCTTCATGTAATGCTTTTCCAGCGCTTTTCTCCTGAGGGAGCTTCTCGTTTCATTTTGGAATGACACTCTGGTCGTGGTCTCTGTAGTGTGGCCAAGGGGTTATCCCCATGGTACAGGCAAGGCATACGGGCTGTGTGGCACCGTGCAGAGAAGTACAGGAGCGATTGCTGAACAAGCTGGGTCATGTTCTGGAAGTCGTGTGGCTGGGTTAGTGCTGCTGGAACCTGAGCTGGCCGCTTTCCAGCAGGCACTGTGATGTGCTCCTGTATAATCCCACGGGCGACATGTCCTGCAAGACATCCGTGGCTGTTCTGTGCTCGGAGTTGAGACTTACACTTGCTGTTCCTGACTTCTGAGTCCTTTCTCCTTCAAAAGAAAGCTTTTTAAAAAGCCCTCACATGTTAAACACATCCTCTGCAGCTCTGCGATTTCCGTGCCCTTTTTCAGAAGGGTCCTTGCTCCGCAGGGACCAAAATCCTCTCCAGTAGCTCTTTTACAACTTTTTCGTGAAGATGGTGTTGATCCACAGGTGTGTTGGGGTTCCAACAGGTGCTGAGGCAGCACACCTTCCCATTTTGCTTTCTTCCTGGTCTCTACTTGCCTTTCTTTTTACTTTACTAGCTGACCTGTAGTGCCAGAACACCTTGCTTCAGGGAAAACCTGAAATAGAAGTAATGGATATTTTGGGGACATTATGTGGTAAAAAGCTGGGGAGTGGAGCTGCCACCGGAGAGGCAGTTTCGTGAGGGAAGGGGGGAGTACCTGGGCTCTCGTGCCTCTGTTGCTCCCACTGAGCAGTGAGCGGGCAGTAGGAGAGCCCTGCGGTGCTCCACCAGCTGAATCCAGCACTGTCCCTGCTTTGTTGCCTTCTCTTTCTGTCAGTACTGCCACTCCTCTCCTCAGTACCAGAGGGAAAGGGATGTGCTTCACTTGCCTTTTGGTCCCACTGGCTTACGTGAGGCAGATGGATGGGGAAACCCTCTGATGAAGTTGGCAGTGTAGAATTGCATAATTCTGGTGATGTTTCTGAGACCCAGTATACATTTTCTCAAGTTTTTCCTTGCTTTACCAGCCGAGGATCCTGTGTGTGTCTGCCTGATGTATCTTACCTGTAGCATGGAGCTGGTGAGCTGGGAGGTGGCACAGGTGGGAAGATCTAGGAGTGTTCCTATGCAGCATCCTTTTCCTGTGAAGGGGAACAGTAAAAACCTCAGAAAAGAAAAAAAAACATAGTCTTTATTCTCCCCTAGGCAGAATGTAGTGTACTGTAAGTGGAGTTTAAAGGGAGTTTGGGCAGAAATGATGCTGGGGGAAGGGGATGCAATTCTTGCTTGATTCAGGTATTGCTAAGCTCTCCTACATGCCTCCTGTTAATGCTTCTAATGAAGGAAAGTCCCTGAATTTTGTGTGTGACTTTCAGTCCTTGCTGTAATTTGAGGACTTTTTTTCTTTTTTCCACCCCCAAATTAAGATCACAGATGGTGCAGTGTGAATTGGGGCTCTCTAAATCTTCACGTCAAAGTCCATAAGGACTTTGGTGTGTGCAGCATTTCTGAGATGACAACAGAAGCGAAGTACTGTTTGTAATCTGGGGGGAAAATGCCTGATACAAGTCTCTTCTGTAGCTGGGCAACAAATCAGTTGTCATGGCGGGTGGAAATGGGTGGAACTGCCCCTTAGAGCGTCAGGCTTTGGCTAAATCAGTTCAAAATTACATGTCTAGTCTTGGATTTCTTCGCAGCCTTCCTTCCTCAGCAGGCTGGCAGACTGGAGGAGTGGTAGGACTTGCTGCACAACAGATCTCTCCAGCTTTTGAGCAGAGGAGATCAGTGGGAGATGCCAGGTCAAAATCAGCTGGACTTCAGTGAGGAAGTGAATGCACTTTGGGAACATTCAGCATTGTAATTCTGTCTGCAGGATGCAGACCGTTCACTGCTGATGAATAAAGCCCATCAGTTAGCAATCTTCAGTAAGTACTGGTTTGCTGTGAGCCAGTGGATGCAGACCTTTGGTAGGAGTTTAGCATGGTGTTATCTAGGAAGATTGACTAGTACCTATAATATTTACTCTATATTGACTGTAATACAAAACTTCACCACTGAAGTTGGTCCAGTGCTTAGACAGAAGCAGAGCCCAAGCTCAGTTGGTGAAGGTGAGTGGAATTCAGTGGAAAGGTGAACCTATATATGCTATAATTTTCACTTAACAGAAGTTTTAATATCAACCATACGGTAAGCTAGTTTTTTGGAAGATTCTACACTTGATCTGCAAGAATCAGGAGCTTCAAAAACTGATGTTGATGCTGCTGCTGTGTATGTGATGATGGATCCTTGGTCCTAGCATGGTTCACACAGCCTCACGGGCTGAGACTTCTTATGGCTTCAGGGGGAAACGTCTCTTCAGGTAGCCTAAGAAGCATTTTAATCATCATGAGAGCACGTGAGTCTTCCAGCCGTCTTCTGCCCTCTAACAGCCTGTGCTTTAGAGGTTGGTTGGTTAGTCCATCTGAAGGAAGACATGTGGAATGTTGCTTTGGAAAGTGAGACCCAAAGGTGGGACACTGAGCAGCCACCACACCACACATACACCACATGAATCTGTACATGGATCTTGAAGGTGTAAGGGGTGAACCAGCCTGGGAGATCAAAAGCAATTGGAAGGACTGGCTGAGGGGACAATGTTTAGACAGAAGGGTGTCCATGTTGGTGACTGGGTTATAAATAGCTGCCACCAAAGCTTTGCCCAGACTTTACTCATGCAGTCAGCCATTGTCATGCAAAATCTTGGCCAGCTCTGATGGTGGGAGGCTGGTATGTGTCCAGATTCCCTTGGTTTAGTCTCAGCCTTATTAGCATAAAACTGTGTTTTTGCAAAGCTAAATGTGGGCTGTGCCTGAGGGGAGTAGCTCCACCTTAACCTGCCTGGCTCTTCATTTGTCAGCAGTGACCAGTAGAAGAGACAACCAGTGCAGGCACCGTTAGGAAAGTGAGCTCCTGGAGTGTGCTCCTCTGCCTGCTGAGTGTATGCTGAAGGTCAGGGCTACTTAGGGTTTTTTAACTTGTAAATAAAATGCAGTTGACGAGCATTACTTGGGGCAAGGAGTCCTCTGCCTCTGCCTGCAACCAGCCAGGTGATTTTGGGGGCCTCTTGAGTGGTTAGACTTAAAGAGGAACTTCAGAAAGAAATTAAGTCATCTTCTTTCTTGTCCTACCCCATCCAAGTGAAAGGAGGGACTGGTAGAGAGGGTTTAGATTGGATACTGGGAAGAAATTATTTGCTGGGAGGGTGTCGAGGCCCTAGCACAGTTTGCCCAGAGAAGCTGTGGCTGCCTCATCCCTGGAAGTGTTCAAGGCCGTGTTGGATGGGGTTTGGAGCAACCTGGGATAGTGGAAGGAGTCTCTGCCTATGTCACAAGATGGTGGTCTTTAAGGTCCTTCTCAATCCAAATCTTTCCATGATCGATGTTTTATGTTCAGGGAGGGGGAAACCCTTCCATGAAGGCATGCGTTCTCAAGCCTACCTTGATCCATTCTGCACCTCTGTCCTGCTGGTTCCTGTTTCCATATTTGACACGCACTGAGATATGAGTAAATTATTTTTGGGTTATTTGAATAATGACAGATTTAGAATGTGAAGAGCTATCCTGACTTGGTAGATGTGGATTGGGTTAGTTGGCTGTTGTACCATTAATTCTGGGGGAACGTCATTCCCTCTTGTTTATCCACGTGTTTGCCTTAGCAGTGAATGTGTTTTAACTGCACCAAACTGAAAAGGCCTTGGTTTGGGGAGGTCCTGAAGCAGAAGATGGGGGTGGATTTCACTCTGTTTTCTGTCCCTCAAACACTCTGAGGGCCTGTGCTTTTGATGAACAGCAGATAACATCTCAAGGGTGGCAATAACTATCAATGGACAGAAAACAGCACTGGAATTTGCTTGCAGAAAAGAGTAGATGTGCAGTTAAGTCCAACAGAGCCAAGAATTAATGGGTCCTTTTGGAGCAGGGCAGTGGCAGAATGACCTGTCAGGTTTGGAGTGAAATGAAGCTGCATAAAACCAGCTTGGAGTAGGGCAGGAACATGAAGGAAAATACTGGGGAGTAAGTGAGAGAGCTGCTGATCCGTGCTTATTGGCATCCCTGGCAGGCATGCAGGAATCCAGCCACTGTGCCTGCTAGCACTGCTCCCTTTTACACACCTTGGCTTGGTGCTGCTGAGTGTGGCCAGGGTGCTGGCAGGATCACAGGTGTGTGGCACGTGGTACCCAAAATACTCCTGGTGTAGTGGACCTGCGGCTTTCCCTGAAGTTGCACGTGTGTGTGTATTAAATGCAGAACACTTTGGGGCTTTGCAGGTGACTTCAGAATCTGATTACGCATCCTGCTTTTTGCCTCCTTCCTCCCACATTTGAAAGCATCTCTCACAGCTGTCTGTCATCCTATCTGGACTGTCCAGGAGCACTTTTTTTCTGTTTTCAGTGTAAAATGTGTGTAGGTAGCACATCCTTCCCCAGCCTGTTGTGTTCAAACACTGCATTGGTGAACTTTGCATTGCTCAAGGTCTGCGTGCGTTTAAGATGCCCCATGTTAGCAACATCCTTTAAGTGAGACTGAAGAAATCGTTAACTTTGAAAATATGACAGTAAGGCTATACTTTTTGTGATAAGGCACGATTGCTTTTTTTTTTGTGCTGAAAGCTGAATCTTTAATTCCACTCTCCCACCTCAAGATATCAGTAGCTGAAGAGACAGAAACTTGGCCTACCTGCTTGCGGCCATCCCAGCACCACCCGCGGCGCTGGAAGGGAGCGATGGGGTCGGTTCCTTCCGCTAACTGGTCTGTGTTTAACAGGTTTTGTAGCGCTTCCCGAGCATGAGTTCAGAATGAAGCGGCGATTGGATGAGCAGGAGTCACCTGTGTATGCGTCGCAGCAGAGACGTATCACCAGCAGCACCGAAGCTTTCCCACACCAGCACCGTGTGCTCGCCCCGGCCCCGCCGGTCTATGAGGCTGTTTCGGAGACCATGCAGTCTGCCACGGGGATCCAGTACTCGGTAACTCCCAGCTACCAGGTGTGTGTGCTCATCCCTTTAGCCACAGCCCTGTGACGAGCCAGCACCATGTAATTTCACCACGGAATTCTGTACTTGAGACGAGGTTTTAATTTTAGTAACCGGGGTTGCCTTAAAAAAAACCGAATCGGACAATGTATTTGCCACATGTCTCGTCTTCAGCGCTTGCTTTGGGGCTGTTGGCTTCATTCACAAAAAAATGTTGGCTTTCTTGAACGTGATCCTTTCAGTGATTCTCTCAGATCCTGGTCTCTGAATCCCAGAGGCAGGCTTGTGGAGGGCTTTTCCACTATTTTTCTTTTTCTTCAGCAGGAAAAGTTTTGTTCTTGTAACAGACATGTAGTATCTTGGGTGACCTTAAGCTTAACAGACTAGATCAGCATTTAGATTGAAGACTTTTAGGAAAATTGAGATTTTTTGGAAAACGTCACTCCAGAGTCATTAGGTGGCACTCTTCCCTCTCTTGCCATCTTTGCAAGGAGCTGGCAGTTGGGAGCAGGGGAAAAATTGTCCTTAAAGAGTGCACTGGAGATAGCTCTCAGTGAAAGAGCACAGAAAGGCTGTTTGTGTGCTATTTGTCTTTGCCATGTTTCTGGCGTGTTGCATCTTCCACACTTGTGTTGCTGGTGGGCTGCTCTCCCTGCCTAGTGCCTGATTTTACACACAGCTTCATTCTTGCTTCCGTAGAAGGGATGTTCACACCGATAGTAGCAGCCACAGAGCCAAAGAGTTACAGGCAGACCCTTGCAGGGGCCAGAGCAGGGTGTGTTGATGCAGGTAATCCTTCCTAAAAAGAACTTGAATGAATCAGCAGGCAAATCTTTTCTTGTTCACGAGGACTAAATAAAGTGTATCCCATCTAAAAGAGGCTTGAATGGAAAACTAGGTTTGTGAAAATGATTTTCCAGATTGCGTCTCCTTCATACCTTAAAGCAGGAAAGTTTCAAAAGTGCATGCCTTCTGTTCTTTTCCCTGTTTTTCTAGGGGAAATACCAAGCTGGGTTTTCCCTTGAGCCTGCTGATGCCAGAGAGGCACAATTTGACTTTCAGTACCCCAACTGAATGTGAAGGGTGTAGAAGTTCATAAAGATTCATTTACTCAGATTATTGTTTGTGACGTGTAGGGAAAGGAGAGAACCTTGACTCTGTCAGATTAAAAGTCGCATTTTATCCTCATTTTGGAGGCCTTTATGTCAGTGGACATGCTGGACAGCCTGTGAGAGTGCAGGCTAAGCACAACCTGTGTTTGGAACGTGTTTGCAGGAAGGGCTCCCCTGTACTTGGAGTATAGGATGAGAGTTGTCTTGGTTTGTTTTTAGGTCTCTCTGGGTCTTCGTTGAAGAAAACAATGGCTATTTTTTGAGTAAGCTCGTTAGCAGTCGTGGTTAAAGCACAAAGCTGACTGTCTTCTGCTTCCTTAAAATTCTGGCTCTGGGAAGCCTGTTTCCTGCTGTCTCGCCACGAAGCCGTAGCCATACCTGACATCCTCTCTGTCCTGCCAGGTGTCAGCCGTGCCGCAGAGCTCGGGCAGCCATGGGCCGGCCATCGCCACCGTCCACAGTGGCCACCACCACCCCGCGCCAGTGCAGCCCCACGGCAGCCAGGTGGTGCAGAGCCACACGCACCCCACGCCCCCAGCCGTGCCCGTGCAGGGCCAGCAGCAGTTCCAGAGGCTCAAGGTAAGGCCAAGCAGTGCTGCCTGAAGTAAAGCAACCTCTCCATAAATCATTGGGTAGCCAGGGACCTTTTCCTATCCCTTTTACCTTCCTGGTGACCTTCTAAAAGCTTTCTTGATGATGATTATATTCTTCTCGTGTTTGGAAGTCCACTGAATGAAGAAATGGACTTCTCTTTCTGCTAAAACCCTGTCGCTTCAAATACCATATTAAAAAAAAATTGGACTTGCTAGGAAAAGATTTGGGGCAGGAAGGAAAAAGTATTGCTTAGAGTATTTGTATGAATGGGTTAAATTGCCAAAACATTTGGTACTTTTCTGAACACATGGCATATGTGGGTGGTTGTGTGGGAGTAATTTGGGAGTAAGGAAGGCTCTATTCTCAGATTACATGCTGTAAAATCCTTAAACAAGAAGAAAAGTCCACCAAAAATAACCCTTGTAAGTAGCCACATTTGGAGAAGGCGCATACATATCAATTGATGCCCGTTTCTTAATCTCTTCCAAATGCGGCTTTGAGTCTTTTCTGGTTTTGGTGGAACCCTTTTGCTGAATGTGGGACACTTCATTTCTACAGGGCTCTCAAAACAATTTCTAAAAGAGTAGTTCTTTCTCCCAGTGAAATCCATGGAAAATCCTTTGGTAATGCAAGGTTGGGGCTATGCATGAGTCTTTCTTCCTTTGCTGTTGTTCCATTTCAGAGAGAAGAGAGGTCCTGTGTGCAGCTGCTGAGCCTGTGGGCTGGCCGAGGCACAGGGACCCAGAGCTCTCGCATTAGGATGTGACTGTTCTTTCAGTACCTCTGTTGGTACGCGAACAGTTCATAAACCTCTTGCTGTTTGAGGTGTAAAACAATTTACCGCCCACAGTTGCCATTTTCGAAACCCTTCTATGTCGAAATGAAATGTCTGGCTTTTTGAGAGAAGTGCAAGCGTGTACCTGGCAGACATGTACTACACTGAATATCTCATTTCCACTTTCTGCTTATTCTTAGACTTCCATAATAATTTCCACATATGAATGCAGGAAAAATACTCGGTCTAGTTCTGTTTATCCTAGCAGTCACTTCAGTGATGGTAAATTTGGAATATGTTTTTCGCTGAGTAATTCTGCTAATCTCTGTTGCTTTTTTTTCCCCCCTTTTTTGTCTCTTTTCGGTACAGTTATATCTCGTGGGCAGGAGTGGGGAGTGAGTACCTGTTATTCAGATGGTGCTGGTAGTACACTAACCAGGCTCATGAGCTGTTCACTCCTTAATTCCTTGCCCAGGCTCAGGGCTGACAGCTGTGTTTCAAATAACACGTGTTTCACAGAACAATGGGAGGTGAAATCAAGAGTTCTCTGCTAATATAACCTATCTGGTCTGTCTCCAGGTGGAGGATGCATTATCTTACCTTGACCAGGTGAAGCTGCAGTTTGGTAGCCAGCCACAGGTCTACAATGATTTCTTGGATATTATGAAGGAATTTAAGTCTCAAAGGTAATAAGCTGCATTTTGCTCCTTCCTTCCAGGCTAGAAAGAGTGTATTTGGACATGGGAGTACATGGCAGGAGCTAAATTCTGTCCTTTGTGTGCAGAGTGACACACCCGGACAATGATGTAAAAGCAGTTGTGTGCTTTATTTTCTGAAAATTAAATGCATCCCTTCATTTTTATACTAAATCTCTGCTTAGAGTGGGAGTTCACAAGTTCAGCCTTGATAGCTGATTCATCTGGCTGTCTGGTTGTCTGCCCATTAATAATAATGGTCAGACTTGGGACTAGATCTTGTAGATTATAAAATGCCGGCTGGGCTAATAATATAATGCTAATATCACTCTTCAGTTCAGCAGTGTGTTTGTAGGAATCAGTTTTGCATTTTTTCATAGGTTAGAGGTAATAAAGGAGACAGTCTAATGGAGAATTCTTGTGTGGAGGATTTTGTCCCACTGAAAGGTCCCAGAGGATCACGAGGTTTTTATCTTGTTCCTTCCTCAGTATCGACACTCCGGGAGTGATCAGCCGCGTATCGCAGCTCTTCAAGGGCCACCCAGACTTGATCATGGGTTTCAACACCTTCTTGCCACCTGGCTACAAGATCGAGGTGCAGACCAATGATATGGTGAACGTGACAACCCCGGGGCAGGTTCACCAGATCCCCACTCACGGCCTGCAGCCCCAGCCGCAGCCCCAGCCGCAGCATCCATCGCAGCCTTCAGCGCAGTCCACCCCGACACCAGCACAGCCGGCACCGCAGCCCACACCTGCCAAAATCAGCAAGGTGAGAGGCTTTGGGCGACCTGCACCGATAGCACAGGGAACCTGCTGCCTTCCAGCTGAAGCTGGTGGGGAGCTAGAGAGTGGAAGAACTAACTTCCACGCTGCTTTTCGATAGTCTTTGTGAACTTCCACGCGTTCTGCTTCCCCTGTTGTATTAGTTCCTCATTTTCCAACTTCAGGATGCGGTCATAGCTAATTTGACAGCAATTCAAGTAAACTTTTCCAAAATATTAGGAGTTTGGGAAAAGCCTTTTTGCTGTGAGTGGAGAGCTGAAAGACACTCGGAGCATCTGGTAAACGGTGCACATGTTGCATTGTTTCATAGGTTAGAGTTAATAAGGGAGAAAATCTAATGGAGAATTTTTGTGTGGAGAACTCTGTCCCACTGAAAGGTCCCAGAGGATCATGAGGTTGTTATCTTATTTATTCCTCAGTATCAACACTCTGGGAGTGATTCAGCAACCCTAGGAAAAAGGTTCCTAGTAAAAAGCACTATGAACGCATTAACTGCCTTCCTTTTTCTATATGGTCTTAGAATAACAAGAAATTCCTTAGAGAGACTGTGATAAAGATGTTCCTCTTGGTGTGAAAGTGTATGTATGCTTTCAAATTCTTAGGCCAACTAAGCCTTTAGGAAACCTTGATGTGTTATTTGGTGGATTCTGCATTGCTTGAAGTCTTTGTTTTCAGATTGGGTCATTTTTGTAAAGGAGTTTGATTCAGACATCAGCTGGATGGGTGCAGGCAACATCTACAGGGCAAGAATTTAGGCAAGATGACCATGATGTTGACTGTTGCTTTTGGTGTGTCTGCCCAAAACAGAGATCTTTCAATAACAAGGGGAATTTGACTCTGGTTTAGATGCAATAAAGGTGCTGCCATCCAAAGGGTGTATTTTACATGACTGCAAACAGAATATGATAATAGGCATTCAAGGAGATTACTCTAGATAAAATATCATGGATTTTAACCTCAACATGCAGAAATATTCCAGTCTTAGGTAGAGAAAGAATCTGTAAAGTTTCAAGGGTTAATCCCTAAACTTCACAGTTAACTAACGGTTGGCTGGAAAATTATAAAAAAAGGGGGAGAATATGCAGTTAAAAAGCAGCAGGATTTAAAGTGTAGCAGTAAGCTGATCTCTGGACAAACACTGTGGGGACATGCAACCTCCTGTTCAGAAATGGCAAAAAACCTCCCATGCTAAGAGGTTTGCAAAGCTGGAAACTGCAAATCAATCCAGAATGAACTTAGTTGTGCCAGATTTCAAGTGTTTTTTCCAAAGAAATATTACATGTTCTCAGTGAAGAGCTAGCGGTCTCTTCCTTAGCACCGTGGGCTAAGTGGGTTTTCTGCTCATCAGACTTCAAAAAGTTGAACTGTCTTTGCTGAAACTTCAAAATGAACCTGAGGGACAGGCTAAATAGTGAGGTAATGTCCCTACCAGGCAGGTAAAGCGCTTGTAGGTGAGCAAGGCAGGACCTTGGAACAGGATATTTCTGGCCTCCTAAGACAGTTGTCTACACTGTCAGTCCCGAAAATTCTGTGTAGTGCAAGTCTTGAAATTTCAAAGATGAGGGGGATAAGTACTTCCATTTTCATTTAAAATTGCCACCTCAAAACTAAAATTTCCTCTGGCTGTTTGCTGTCCATTAGGAGTTTTCAAAAGAATTACTTGCTATCTGCTCTTTGTGTCAAGAAATTCCAGTTTTCCCTTGTTATTGCCTTTATACGTTCCAGAATTCTTCACTAGGGGCAAAATAACTCAGTGTTGGAGCAAGCCATGCCTATGTATTATGGCTCTGTTAAATTTTTGAGATATTTTGTGTCTCTTGTCAGGTTTCAGTCCAAAGCAATTAGCAGGGGAAATCAACTTAATTACAGCAGCTTGAATGGTCCTGGTGTTTTGTCTTCCTGATGTGGTTTAGTCTTTGCTGGCCCACTAAATATTTGTCTATCTCTACGTGGATTAAAAGGGCCTTTATCCCAAACATAAAGGAATCCACTGATTTCTAACACATCGTGTTTTCTTCTCAGCCATCACAGTTGCAGGCACATACTCCTGCCAGCCAGCAAACTCCCCCGATTCCACCGTACGCATCACCACGCTCGCCACCGGTCCAACCTCACACGCCTGTGACAATCTCTCTGGGAACCACACCATCCCTGCAGAACAATCAGCCCGTGGAGTTTAATCACGCCATCAACTATGTCAACAAAATCAAGAATCGATTCCAGGGACAGCCAGACATCTACAAAGCCTTCCTGGAGATCCTCCATACATATCAGGTGAATGTTAAAAATACGAATTATTATTTCTCTGCCTTGGGGAGGTAACTGTGCCTGACCAAAACTTGCATTTAGGTCTTCTGCTGAATTAGCAGTGGCCAGCAAGTGATCATAGAGTGGTTTGAGTTAGAAGAGACCTTAAAGATCATCTAGTCCAACCCTTTGCCATAGGTAGGGACACTTTCCACTAGGTCACGTTGCTGCAAGCCCTGTCCAGCCTGGTCTTGAATTCTGCTTAAACTAAGCAAAATTCTTGCAAGTTAAAAGATTACATAGCAGCATGAAGTAATAGATTCCTCATCCTTGTTTGGAAGTGTCTGAAATGCCTGTTTGAAAATTGGATTTGGTGTATTTCCATGAGTATGGGTCAGGAAGAGGCAACGTGTCTGTAGCTCTATGTTAAAAGGAAAGAAAACCCCTTCCTTGATGAGTGTCCTACTGGTCCAGGGCCAGTTGGGCATTTGGTGTATATTTTATAGTATATATAACTATAGATATTTAGAATATATAAGGATCATACTATTAACGTGGTATGATGGTTTACCTAAGATGTTGAGACCTTTGTTATTTCATTCTTTATATCACCAAGGGTTTGTTTTTGGTTTTGGTTTTTTTTTTTTCACTTAAATAGTTTGTGCATCCTTCCTTCTGACCCTTCTCTTTCCTCTGGCAGAAGGAGCAGCGTAATGCCAAGGAGGCAGGAGGGAACTACACGCCGGCTCTGACAGAGCAGGAGGTGTATGCGCAGGTGGCTCGCCTCTTCAAGAACCAGGAGGATCTGCTCTCGGAATTTGGGCAGTTCCTGCCTGATGCTAACAGCTCTGTGGTGAGTAGCCTTGCAGAGAGGCTAAAATACATTGTAAAAACTGGTCTGTATGTGCCAGAGTTCAGAAAAACGTGCTTTTGCTGTTCGTTTCTTGGGATTTGTTTTGGGGTTTTTTTGGAGTGATCTTGTAGTGAATGTGGGAATGGGGTCAGCAGGATAGACTGTATTTTCTGGCTGTAACTTGCCTTTTAAATAACTTCTATTTTGAATGCAATTCCTTTGCCTAAAAGGGTTGTTCTAAGACGGCTGTAACTGCGGTAAAATAGATTGATCATCCAGAGCTCGGATGTGCTGTGCAGCACCTGCAATGCTGCATCCAGCTCTGGGGTCCCCAGCACAGGAAGGACATTGACCTGTCAGAGGGAGCCCAGAGGGATGAAGCACCTCCTCTGGGAGGAAAGGCTGAGAGAATTTCGACTGTTCAGCCTGGAAAAGAGAAGACTTAGGGGTCACCTAACTGTAGCCTTCCAGTACCTGAAGGGAGCCTAAAACAAAGATGTAGACGGACTTTTTACAAGAGAATAAGGGGGAATGGATTAAAACTAAAAGAGAGTAGGTTTAGATTAGATATTAGAAAAAAGTTCTTCCCTGTGAGGGTGGTGAGGCCCTGGCACAGGTTACCCAGAGAAGCTGTGGCTGCCCCATCCAGGAAAGTGATCAAGGTCAGGTTGAATGGTGCTCTGAGCACCTGGCCTAGTGGAAGGTGTCCCTGACCACGACAGGAGGCTGGAACTGAGTGATCCTTAAGATCCTTTCCAGTCCAAACCATTATGTGATTCTCTGATTTTGTGTGGAACTCGGCCCTAATGGTCTTGTGGGTTTGTCTCTGAACAAGCTGTTGAGTAAGACAACTGCAGAGAAAGTGGAATCGGTCAGGAATGATCACGGGGGCACAGTGAAGAAGCCACAGCTCAACAACAAGCAGCAAAGACCCAACCAGAACGGCTGTCAGATCCGACGGCACTCAGGGACTGGAGCAACCCCTCCCGTGAAGGTAAGGGTATGTGCTGCTCCTCAGCATCCATCTGTTTGTCCCAGGAGGCTGTGGCAGAGCAGGACGTGTTTTCCAAGTCCTTGTGATTTTCATGGTCTAGGCTGCAGCTTGAGAACTTGGATACTAATGCTTTTCTTTTAAAGGAAGCTTTTGCAAGTCCTTGTTTCCAAGTTTTTGCCTCTGATTTTTGCAAACTGGTGGTGGTACCTGTGCCTGAGGGTGTGGGAATAGTTATTTTAATGGCTTGAAAAAAATGGGGCTTTCGCTACTTTATTAGGAATGCATAGTTTTGTTAGCAGTGTTTAATGATGGGGGAGTTCTGGAGTGTGGAGAGAAGTGCAGGTAATGCCACAAAATAAATTTGTCCAGAATTTGTGGCAAATGTTCCTAAGGCACGTAGGAAAAGAAAAGCTGAGGAAAAGATAAAAGTGTGCCTGAAAGCTTTGTTGTAGTAGAACTTGGAGCAGATGCAGTAGAATCGTGTTTGCTCATCTTTCCAGTGATAAACCTTCTAATACAATGATGAATGATTATTCTCTCAGCAGAGTTTGCCCTTTTCAAATGACGCACGATTTGTGAGAGCACTGAGGCTTTGTAGTGTAACAAAAATGGTCCTGTGGCCAGGTGGCTTCGTGTTTATGCATGAAGGATAAGTTTGCCTGCTTTATTTGAAGGCAGTATATCTTGCTTTGTGATGAAAAACATTAGCAGGCATAATTGTATCATTTAAATCCAGTGATTTACGTCCCCTTCTGCCCTTTCTCCTCCTCTTCAAATCAAGAGCAGCAAAACAAAACGTTTTGGAGGCAGCTTTCAGCCTTTCTGAGGATGGAGAGTGCAGAGCTGGTGTGGGGAAAATAAAGGATCTTGCAGTGGAATGCAAGAGAGAAAAAAAGGATAATAATTCTTTGGAGGTGTAAGACTTACAGAACTGGATGAGCGATAGGAAAAAACATTTATTCTGGTAGTTTTGCAAAGTAGTTAGAAAAATAAGATGTGGTGTAGTGTGGTTGTTTCAGTGAGCTACAGAAAAGAGTGCAATAGTATATTACAAATATTTGGAGTTGCATGCTACTTATTAATTAGTTGTAGCACGAGTTTTAATGGTTGTTTCTTCAAAAAAAGCAACCTTTCTTTTATTTGAAAGCACATGGTGGGGTCAGGAAGCTGACACCCGTTTGCGATAGATAATCAAATGATCTCAACTTGCTGAACACCCCTTTTATGTTTTCTTGCCCTTCTTTCCTTTTTTCTTAACAGAAGAAACCGAAGCTGCTTGGTTTAAAAGACCAGTCTCTGGCAGAAGCCAGCAAGCATGGTGTGGGGACAGAATCTCTCTTCTTTGAGAAGGTGAGAGGTGGGGTGCAGAGGTTGCATGTCGTTGGTGTATGTCCTTCGTTTATGTACATCTGGATTTTTATCACAGTGAAGTATGTGAGGTTTACTCTACCCTGATACCGTTTCTCAGCTTGACCTCAGATGTATCCTGTGACCCCTAAGTCAGTTTTTAAAAACTGGTGATATTTTTTTACATGTGTCTTTTCCCCGAAGCTCCTTCTCCAGCTTTCCACCCGCTGCTGCTGCAGTTTCCTTGCAGGAACGGGAATTCTGTACTGTAACCCACACTCCAAATTGTTTTCCCCTTTATGAAATCGCTGTACATCTGATGATGTGCATGGCATGTCTTAACTGTGTTGGCACAGCTTGTACCCATCCACAACCACCTGCCTGCGGTGGGGGAGCTCAGCTTACAAAGCAGCTCATTCACATTTATGTTGGCTTGGGGTTTTTTTTCCCCCTGAGATATTAATCTAATTAATTGCGCAGTTGTTACCTGTTGCTGACTTAGCACATAGAACAAGTGAAGGAAATATGGAACATTTCCAAGGGGGGGTACCTTGGTGTCTTCTCTAAGATGCCCATTCATTTCCTTATAGTTCAGAGGGGAGTATGGAATGAACTTAAAACAATCTTTTAAAGTAATATTCACGTGTCAGTGACAGTCTTGGTTGCTCCCTGATGATGTGGTGAATTTTGCAGCTTACTGGGGACCAGGTAATGGTAACTTGGAACGAATTTATTGCTTGGAGGATGTGTAGGTGTTAACATGAGTAAACCTAGAAAGCCCTGCTGTGGAATTGTGACTGTAATGACAAATCTCTTAATAACGATAGATCTCAGTCTGATGCATAGATCCAGCTGTTCTCATGGGAAAGGTAATGGTGTCAGGATGAATAGTTTGGTTTCTTCATTCTGTGAAGATCAGGGTTACAGAAGCAGGATTGTCTGTGATAATCCAAGCTGGAAGCAGGCAGAGGCTGGGGAGGTGTTACCCAGGGCCCGGGTCTCACACCTCTGCTCCTGACTTGAAATGGTCTCTGGAGTTTAAAGGCAGCCTGGGTCAGTTTGTGGTGCTGCAGTTCTGACAGATGTTGTCCATGATTTTGTAATCCAGCTGTTAGGGGGTTCTTGACAGGACTTAATTCTTCACTTGCAACTTCTTTCTGAGAGTAATGCCCCAGAGCTGACGTTGCAGGGGATCCCCAGCGTGGGGATGGCTCTCATCAGCACCAGTTCGTCTGGCCCTATTTGCAGGGCAACTTCTCTCTGTTCAGCTCACTTAAAAGCCTTGTGTGCAACAGTGAGAAGCACAGTGTCAAATCCAGGTCTCCTGGATCTCATCCTCTTTGATCTCACCCTGACAGCTACTCTTTTTCTCTTTTCTCCTCTCCATTAGGTCCGCAAAGCTCTGCGTAGCACAGAGGCGTATGAAAACTTCCTCCGCTGCCTGGTTATTTTCAACCAGGAGGTGATCTCCAGGGCTGAGCTTGTGCAGTTGGTTTCTCCATTCCTCGGGTAAGTTCAGCCCCTTTCCTTACACAAAGCAAGAAGCCTAATCTTCTTGGTCTGTTTCTATTGTGGAGCCAGGAAAGAAACACTAACTTCCATGGTCTTCTGTGCTGCCTTTGTGTATTCCTTATCTGAGAGAGAGGGATTCCCACCATGCAAGAGCAGTGCTGGTGTTGCTTGCTGTGTTTCTTCCTTTTCCAGAAGAACAAAAAATTATTTAGCAGTCTGTTATTGCAGTTTCTTCCTCTGGAGTTATGGATTATGTAATTTGAGAAAAGATTGACTACCTAATTATACAGGAAATGTCCCTTAAAAAAACCAGAGTGCTGATGTAAACTCACTGCAGTTTCCAAAAAGCAGCTGAATTCTGTTGTGAAGCCAAAAATGTTAAGGAACACAGTGGTTTAAATAGGAACCACGACTTCCGTGAGTGTCAGTAGTGTACAGAACAACTCTTACTAATCGGCCAAAACCAACTGATATCCTCTCATCAACTTTGGGCAGCAGGATTAATGTTCCTTCTGCCTGCAAATTGAGTTCCTGGTTCCAAGGGAGAAGGCAGTAGCAACATAAATTGGGTTCAAGACCCTATTTCAGTACCTGCTGTGCAAAGAAACTGCCCCAAGGAGCTTCCACTTGCTCTGTACCTCCACTGGAATTAGTCAGGCATCAGCAGGATATTACCTTTAGGTAAGGTGCAGTATTTGACAGAAAATAAATAAATCTGTATTTCTCCCATCTACTGCCTGTGCTCACTCTAGGGATGAATATCTGCATTGGGGAAGGTATAATACAGGGTTTCTTTATTCTGGAGTTGGACATTATCTTTTGCAATAAGTAAGCAGTGATTCAATTAACCACAGTAACAGGTTCAATTCCTTATGTCACTGGAGCTTTGCATGAGTGCCTTTGAACAAATGCAGTATTAGACTAATAAATTCTTCAGGAAACTTTACAAACAGGTGAATTTGGACCTTGCAGGCAAAGCCTTCTCCATGATTCGTGCTTCTCTGCATAGTCTAGTTTAAGCAGTTCCTCAGCACTGAAACCTTTTGCTGCGTAGTTATAGAATCACTTTTCAGTTGTTTCTTTCTGCTTTTGGAAAGGAAAAGTCTGGTTTAAGGTTCAAAACACTGGCAAACAACTAGGCATCTGGCATGAGTTCACTACAGGGGTAGTTTGGGAGACCCAGATGTGACCCTGCCATGAGTGCAGTCCTTGCAGCAAAAGCTCTGGCAGCTTTTCCTTGCTTGACATTAATCCTAAAGCACCCTAGTTGCACCAAGGGAGCAGTCCACCTGAACAACAGGTTCCTGCTTCTCATCTGGTCAGGAGGAGAAGTGGAAGTGGGACTGAGCAGAGAGAGTCCTCTCTCACTGTATTGATAATTCAGAAGGGTGTCTTGGGCTCTGTCTGTAGCAATCAGTTCTAGCCTCAGCATCACAGCTCAGCACTGTTTGACTTCTAGTCAGCTCATTTCTCACTTCATTCCTGTCATTTTTAGGAAATTCCCAGAATTGTTCACTTGGTTTAAAAACTTCCTGGGGTATAAAGAGTCTGTTCACATGGAGACGTATCCGAAGGAACGGGCTACTGAGGGGATTGCCATGGAGATAGACTATGCCTCCTGTAAGAGGCTGGGCTCCAGCTACCGAGCCTTGCCCAAGAGCTACCAGCAACCCAAGTGCACAGGGCGGACTCCGCTGTGCAAAGAGGTAAGGTGGGAATGGTGTGACAGAGGAAGGCTCTCGGCAGCCTTTTGAAAGGAATGGAGCAAGGGTGACCAAATGGAACAGGATGGGGGATTTATTTTGTATCTCTGTGCTGTGTTGGAAAGGTTCTTGGGGATGGTAGGGTATGTCTGGTGGTGCTGGGCATGGAGCTGGGGCCAGGCAGCTGATCCAGCACTGATCCATGCTGCTCCTGCACCCAGGGGTGTGCAGGCAACGCCGTCCTGGCTTGGGATCATCATGGTACGGGTTGCAGCTTGAGGTGAGCACACCTGAGGCATTCCTAGTGTCACTCCTCCAAATATCTGGATCATATCCAGAACCTATTGCACAGGGTTAGGCGTCAGTCTAGGAATTGGGTTATGCTGGAAGCTGGCTGGGAGTTGGAATAGCCACGTGGCTTTGATGGCTGGTATCAGCTCCTCTCCGGTGGTGTTTGTGAAAGGGTTGCATGGAGCATTGGGAAGCAGCTGGAGAAAAAAACCTCTAAATAGTTATGATGTTTAATTACTGACCTAATGCTTCTACATTTTATTTATGATGCTTTATGTACACAACCTGTGAAAGGAACATTAAGATTACAAACCCAAACACTCCAAGTAGGAAATGATAGGACTAGTTTTCTGTGTGGTCTTAAATGTGATCTCAGGGATCCTTTACAAGATAGCATGTAATTCAAGATTATTGCTACCTTTTTACCTAAATTCCCACTTAATCTGCTTTCAGAGTTGTCTGTAGGCCAGCTTTAAAATAAAACCACTTTTCCCATAGACAGATTCTCCCATGTATTCCCTCACATGCTTCTTTGTTTCTCCTTGAAATGTTGAGCTTTTAATTTAAGTCCTGACACATCTCTCGAAAACATCTTGTATGATGCAGTTACGAACTTTCCTTCCTGTGAGAATCTAATGACTCAGTTGTTCAGGCTTCAGGTTTCTGAAAACTGGGCCTGGCTTTCAAGACTGCCTGCCAAAATCGTCGTTTCTTTGCCCTTAGCATCTTTGAGGTTGGGGGTTTCTTTAATTTATTTTTTAATGTTCTGTGTCCTGTATTGAAAGGTGCAGGTGCGCTCAGCTGCTTTGTTACGAAAGGTGATGCTGGGGTATGGATTCATAGTCCCAATTAGCCTGATTTGGAGGCAGCAGCCAAATCCTGTCTGTCAGGTCTGCTGTGGTGACCACCCAGTGTTGGCAGTGGTGAATAACACACGAGGAACCAGCTGGTTGCACTTGACTAATCCAAAGTGGCAGAAAAGCTCCTTTCACCTCTATTTTAGTTTTCCCTTGCAAGTTTTTTCCTAACAGCTCCGCGTAGTGAGTTTTTCAGACTGCCTGGATGTTTGGGTTCTGGCTGTTTGGGGTTGCTCTGCTGGGCTCTGGAAGGGGCACACACGTTTTCCAGCTGGGGAGTTAGATCCTCCCATCAGAAAACTGTGCTTAGAGCTGGCCAAGCATGGCCCCCTTGGAATGCTGACCGTGACTCTTGTTCTCCCTCAAAGGTTTTGAATGACACCTGGGTCTCCTTCCCATCCTGGTCTGAAGACTCCACATTTGTGAGCTCCAAGAAGACACAATATGAAGAGCACATCTACAGGTGTGAGGACGAGCGTTTCGAGGTAAATTGTTTTTTCCATGATTGATGTCCTGTGAACAGTTAATGAGCTTGATGTAGTGATAGCTTTAATGCTGCATCTTAGAATCTCTTTTTATTGTGGCTGTTACAATAAAAATTTTTTGGCATAAAAGCTTGTGTTCTCTTAATGGAAGAAGCAGTGGCTGCATAACCGCTAAGTTGTCAGTGCTGCCCCTCACTTTTTGCGTGGAGCTCCTGGCTCACCCCACTCCACATTAAACTGTCGAATGGCCAGCATGGAATTGCTGCTTATTTTCTGTTCCTCCTGCCCACGTAGTGCATGAGAACGTGCATTCCCCTGGAATCATCGGAGAAGTGATACATTCAGGATGTTAAATGACTGACATCTTGACTGGAAGTTAGCTCAGCAGTTACCTGAATCCACTCTACACTTTGTAGAGTAACTGTCAATTGTGTTCTATTTCCAGCTGGAAAATGTGATTTCCAAATAGTACAATTCTGGTAGCCTTTAAATTCTTGTGCAGTATTATCTAGGTAGCAGTTAAAATATAATTGGATTATTTTAGAGCAGCTGAACACAAAAGTGCTCTAGTACACCTTGTTAAACAGGCATGGCTTCTTGTTTTATGTCACTTGAATGTTTGCCTCTGTTGAAGTATCATGTTTTGTCTATTCAACGATGGCTAATGCACTGTTCTCTCCAGCTGGATGTTGTCTTGGAGACCAACCTGGCAACCATCCGCGTTCTTGAGGCAATCCAAAAGAAACTGTCGCGCTTGTCTGCCGAGGAGCAGGCCAAATTCCGGCTGGACAACACCCTGGGGGGCACTTCGGAGGTGATCCACCGCAAGGCTCTCCAGAGGATATATGCTGACAAAGCGGCCGACATCATCGATGGGCTTCGGAAGAACCCGTCCGTGGCTGTCCCCATTGTACTGAAAAGGTACTGACTGCCCTAGCGCCCTGCCCCAGGTGCTCTTCCAAAGGGTAATGCGCTGTATGTGGTCCAAATTTAGGGAAAAGTGGCTGATTTCTGCCCCCAAGGGGTGTGACCTCCACAAGGCTGTAAATTAGCCCTGAAAAGTTGCGGCAGCCCCGTCCCTGAAAGTGTTCAAGGCCAGGTTGGATGGGTCTTGGAGCAGCCTGGTCTAGTGGAATATGCCCCTTCCCATGGCGTGGGGGTGGAATGAGATGAGCTTTCAGATCCCTCCCAATCCAAAGTATTCTGTGATTCTATTATTCTCTGAAATTAAGAAGTTCATTTATATTCTGGTCAGTTGGTGTATTCCATAATAATCAGCTAGAAAGAGGGTTTTACCCTTCTGAAACAAATCCTTACAGCTCAATTGGAAAGACATAGAGCTTTTGTTGTCTCATCTTAAACCTTGTTTCTTCCCCACTGTCAGCACCATGTGTAAGGTAAGGAAACTGTACTGTGTGGATTGTCCCAGGGCTAAATGTGATCCCTTTGCAATCCCATGGCTGTGGACTCAGATCATGGTGACTGTGCTACCGTCAGATTCCCAGTCCTGTTTCTGTTGTCAACCTCCCCTTCCTCAGTTAAGAAAAAAGGGAGTGGATGCTGCAGCTCTTTGGGGAAGCTTGAGGAGATGTGTGAGCAGTAGATACTCTTTCTCATTCTCTTTTTGTCTCTGTGGGACTGTTGGTCCTGTGTTTAAGGTTCTGGAGCTGGGGGTAGCAACCTTCCCAGGATACCTGCAAGGTCCTGATTTTTCCACCCTGCTACAAGGACACTCTTCTTGAACTGAGTCAGGGGTGCTTTGCTTGGGGTAGGCTGAGCTGAGGTTCAGGAGTCCATTCCCAGGACACTCGGGTGTCCTTGCTTTTTTCATCATCCAAATTAAGCTGCCCCTGTTCCACAGCTGGAGTTACATGACTTTCTGGGGATTTCCGAGAGGCCAGGGCCAACCCTTGGGTTTTCTGTCCTTTCATCCCCTCTTCCTGCTGTGGGCAGCCGGGCTACTTTGTTTAGGTGGTTTTACTTAGATGTGAAAGAAACCCAGAATGCTTTCTCCAGAGAGCACATCCAGGTGTAAACCTCATTTCTTTGGGATGTCTTTCATTCCTGCTCATTTCATCAGGAGTTCAGCTCTTCTCAGCATTCACCAGGAACCATGGGCCTGGGTTTTCCTCACATGCTCACCTCTTAGCTCACCCTTGTTTTCTCAATCCAAGGTTAAAGATGAAAGAGGAAGAGTGGCGAGAAGCCCAGAGAGGATTTAATAAAGTCTGGCGAGAGCAGAATGAGAAGTATTACCTGAAATCCTTGGACCACCAGGGCATCAACTTCAAGCAGAATGATACCAAGGTCCTGAGGTCAAAGAGTCTCCTCAATGAGATTGAAAGCATCTATGATGAGGTAAGACGGTCACCAATAGTATCCCTCCCTCAAGCTTACGTACTTTGCTAGTGCAGTTTCAGTTCCTGTTCCTCGCTGCCCAATGAGGGAGGAAGTCTGTTTACTGGCAGACTTTCTGAAAGGCTCTTGGGTGGAGAAGGGTGATCTAGGCTGATTTTTGTGCTGTATTTCTCCTCTGTAGAGGCAAGAGCAGGCTTCAGAAGACAATGCTGGAGTTGCCACAGGCCCACACCTCTCGCTAGCCTATGAAGATAAGCAGATCCTGGAAGACGCTGCGTCTCTCATCATCCACCATGTGAAGCGGCAGACGGGAATCCAGAAAGAGGACAAGTACAAAATCAAGCAGATCATGTATCACTTCATTCCAGACCTGCTGTTTGCTCAGCGAGGTGAACTCTCAGATGTGGAAGAGGAGGAAGAAGAGGAAATGGATGTGGATGAAGCCACTGGGGCTGCAAAAAAGCACAACGGCGTTGGGGGCAGTCCTCCCAAAACCAAGCTGATGTTCAACAACACGACGGCCCAGAAGCTGCGGGGCATGGATGAGGTCTACAACCTCTTCTACGTTAACAGCAACTGGTACATCTTCATGAGGCTGCACCAGATCCTGTGCTTGCGGCTGCTGAGGATCTGCACCCAGGCCGAGCGGCAGATCGAGGAGGAGACGCGGGAACGGGAGTGGGAGAGGGAAGTGCTGGGCATAAAGCGAGACAAGAGTGACAGTCCTGCCATCCAGCTGCGACTGAAGGAGCCCAGTGAGTGACTTCTGATGGAAGGCTGGGGGAGAAAGGTTGCTTCTGTTTGTAGCATGGTAACAGGGCTTGTTTGGTGTCTTCAGGCTTGTGACAGCAGTGACCCTTAAAGATTGGGCATTCTCTTTTCTTATCCCTGGGCAGCACCGGGGAGACGGGAAGATGTGAGGAACATGGATAGCAGAAGGATCATATGCAGCAGTTATTTCATAAGAGCTTTCATTTTACATGTGCATACCAAAAGTATCTTCAAGCTCCCTAACTAAAAACTTCTTAAAAAGTATTTCAGAAATAAAAAGACCTCATGGAGGAGGCTAGAGCTAGAAAGCAAGAGATTAAGGAAAGAACTGTAGCCCTAAAAGGAGATAATTGTGTTCATAAAAGACAAGTTTAACCCTATTCCAGTAACTTTTCAGCTTGAATGGGTTGCCTGAGGACCAAAACTCCAAGCGACCCTTCTTGGGGGTGGTATGTTCATCTCTGCCCTTCTCTCCTGTTGCAGTGGACATTGATGTTGAGGATTATTACCCGGCCTTCCTGGACATGGTGCGCAACCTCCTGGACGGGAACATGGATTCGTCACAGTACGAGGACTCCCTGCGCGAGATGTTCACCATCCATGCCTACATTGCCTTCACCATGGACAAGCTGATCCAGAGCATCGTTCGACAGGTGACTGCCAGCAAAGCCTGGGAAGTAGGTGGGGCGGGGTGGAGAAAGCAGACAGGATGTTGTCTGCAGTGAGAACCCAGGGTCACATTGGAGGCAGAGTGTTGTGTGCCTAAATGGAGAATTTCAGGGGTAAGCAGGTAAACTCAGTGTGGTTTTTAACCCTCACGTAGAGACACGGCAGAAGGTCATTTCTGATCCATTTAAATTATTGAGAATATCCTCTATGTGTATACAGAGTTCTTTTTGTTTTCTGGATGTTTTAGGATGTAAGTATTCAAAGCATCTGCAGAGTTAATTGAGCTTTAACTTTGAAAAAAAGTTAAATGACGTTTAAATGGTTCCTTTCCATCAGTGCTGTAGGAGCCATGTGTGCCTTTTCTAAAAACATTTGTCTCTTTTATCTGGCAGCCAGAGTAGCTCATTTTGGCTGTTAAACTCCAGTCCTTTTATTGGGCTGGTAGGAAGAATGTGTGAGCAAGGGAAAAATTCTTGGTGCGTGTTTTTATACTACAAAGAACAAAAACAAACACAAGGGGCTGAAAGTGGAATGGCCTGAAAGGCCTTTCCTCTTTCAGAAGGGTAGAGTTGCTCTTCAGAAGCCCTTCAGTCCAGAGATTAACTGAACTCAGAAGGCAGTTCAGAGACTTTTGATTTTTAAACTTGTACAAAATACGGATTTGATCCTAAACCTCCCACCCCTCTCCTCAAACACAGCAGCAGCCTCTTGGTGAGGAGGTGATATACTGTGTCAGAGCGCTCTGGCCTTTCCTCCCCTGCTGCTGATCAGAATATTCCCTGCCTGTAGTTTTTCTCTGTGTAGTTGTACTTCGACACCTCCTAATTTTTTTAAAGGTATTGTGGCTTTTTTACATAGCAGCAGTGATCATCTTCAACTGGAAGAAGCTAAACTCATGCTTTTTCAACTTTTTTTTTTTTTCCTTTTTGCTTGAGCTTAAACCCATGGTGACATCCTTATTTCTTTCTATTTGGTGCTGATGGGCATGTTGCAGCCTCCCTGGCAAACACCTTCCCCCTCTTCTTCCTTTTTGCAGCTCCAGCACATAGTGAGCGACGAAATCTGCGTGCAGGTAACAGACCTGTACCTGTCGGAGAACAGCAACGGAGCCACGGGAGGCCTTCTCGCTTCCCAGTCTTCCCGTACGCTTCTGGAGGCCACGTACCAGCGCAAAGCTGAGCAGCTCATGTCGGAGGAGAACTGCTTCAAGGTAAAGCTGGGCTGTGAACCACAGTGTGAAAGCAGCCCGAGCCTTTTAAGAAGGGAGAGGCGCCAGTCTTTTAAAAGAAGACCCTTGTTCAGGCAGCCAGAAATGAAGAAAATTAACCCCATCCCGGCCAAAACTAGCACATGTTGCCAGCTTTTGGGACATAGGTTAATGCTTCTGTAAGGGCCCCTCAGAAATGAGGTTTGAAGGAGGAATATATTTCCTGGAACACCAGTCAATATCCCCTGGGCTGTATCATACTGACTGCTTGGCTGTCACTGGTTTTAATTTGTTAGTTCAAGTTCTCCTGTTTCTCTGGTGTCTCAGTTTTGTTGAATGTGGGGAGATTTGCTGCTACTGCCTGAGCATTAAATCACTGCTGCCTGCATACATTGCTAATAAACCTGTGCTAATGAAATCCATACTTCCTTTGCCAAAGAGGCAGGAAGTGGTCAGGCCCTTTCTGAGCCTGTAAAGTACTTTGGATAAAAGCCTCAGTGTATAATATCTCTTCCCTTGCCCTCAAACTTATTTTGGGGGCTCAGGACGGTTTCTTTCCCTTAAAACTCTGCCAACTTTCTTCATTCTCCCTTAGCCCCAGTTAGAGGTGAAGGTGTTTTTTTCTGTTTCAAACCTCTTACTCAAGTCCCTTCTGCTCTTTCTTCACAGCTGATGTTCATTCAGAGCAGAGGTCAAGTTCAGTTAACCATTGAGCTGCTGGACACAGAAGAGGAGAACTCAGATGACCCTGTGGAAGCAGAGGTATGAATAGCTTGTCCAGAGAGCTGAGTGTGATGGTCAGCGTTGCGCTGGATCAGTGTGTCCAGTTGACTGGTGGTGTGGTCTGTTAGCACAAGACAAAGAAACATCGAAGCATGCCATAAAGCTTTCAGTGATGCGAGCAGGCAAATCCTTCTTGGCTTATTTTGTGTTAGAAAATGTTCAAAACCCTATAGTGAAACACTGTACCTGCCTTTTCGGGGATAAGATGCACAGAGCCTTCAAAAGTGATCTTGTGTTCATCTATATGACTTCCAGCTTAGCCTCCTCAACCACCCCCCGTTTGGTGGGAAGGCAGTGGCTGATGTGTGCTCTGTGCTTGCTTTCAGCGCTGGTCAGACTATGTGGAGCGGTATGTCAACTCCGATTCTACCTCCCCTGAGCTCCGGGAGCACCTGGCCCAGAAACCCGTCTTCCTGCCCAGGTGAGTGGCCAGGCTGAGCTGTCAAAGGACCTCAAAGACCATCTAATTCCAACTCCCTGCCATGGGCAGGGACACTTTCCATTAGGCCAGGTTGCTCCAAGCCCTATCCAACCTGGCCTTGAGATCCACCAGCTACATCCAGCCTCCTAATGCCGGAGAGTGAGCATTAATTCCAAGAGCGTTTCTCTGATTTGCAGGAATCTGAGGCGGATCCGTAAGTGTCAGCGTGGTCGGGAGCAGCAGGAGAAGGAAGGGAAAGAAGGAAACAGTAAGAAGTCCATGGAGAATGTGGAGAGCTTGGACAAGCTGGAGTGTAAATTCAAACTGAACTCCTACAAGATGGTGTACGTGATCAAATCGGAGGATTACATGTACAGGAGGACCGCGCTGCTGCGAGCTCAGCAGGTAGGAGCCAGCGGGAGAACTGGGGCGGGAGAGCTGGTGTTTCGTGGGACCTAGGGGAAGGGAAGGAAGCATTGCCTCTCTGGCTGCTCTGGAGCTGTAAAGATTTGGGTTTATTCAAGATGGCAAGAGCTTGTGACTCTGGATTGGTGAAATTCAGGAGGATTTTGCTGGAAAAAGCTGGTTTGGTCATTCTGAATGCTTTGACAACTCTCCTTTTTTCATCCCGTGGGAATATTTCCATCCACTTTAGTCATGTGTTTAGATTTATAAAACAACCAATTACCATGTTTCTTGCTGATGAGATACAAATAATGGTTTTATTTCATTGACTTTAAAGTAATTCTGTTAAACTTGCATCCACTTCAGTTGAGTGTTTTGTTGCAGTAGTGACTCTTTGAAATGCTGATTGTGAGGATTTTGATGAAATTCCATCTATCACATTCAATTGGCACAAACGTCAAGGAAAAGCAAGCTCATAAACAGACAATCTGAACACAGATTCTTGAAGTGTTAAATATATAGTGTGCAGCATAGCCCTTTATTACTGGAATACATTGAGACATCTGTGGATGCTACATTGTATTTTGGATACAAATGTATTGGATTCAGTAGCTAACGCCACAAAGCAGTCAGTCTTTGGGAGAAGAACAAAACAAATAATAAAATCCATACGTTTTAATCTGCAGGTTTAATTATATTGGCTGTTTTCAATTATGATGTAGCCGTGGCTTTATACCATCTGTCTGGGATTTTACGTTCCTTAGGCAGACACTTTTTCTCAGCACAGTTCTTCCTCTCCTGATGTTAAGCCAGAGCTTCTCAAGCCTTTTAGACCTGACCCAAGTCTTAATTTTCCATAGTAGTTGTGTCCCCAGTATGTGCAATGCATTCTGAGCTTGCTCTTTCCTGGGACTGTACCCCTCTGGGAGAACTGGAGACAGACCCCGAGGGCTGGGAAGGGCAGGGCTTGCCTGGTCCTGGGTGCTGGAGGAGAAAGGAAAGGAGACAGCAGCATCTTCTGGGCAATGCCCAGAAGGGACTCTGAGCTGAGCATGCAGCTTTCAGACTCCCATGGGATATGTTCCGTATCTCCAGCCTGAGAGCTGCTGTATTAAACAAACAGCATCAACCTTTTGGTATTTTTGAGCCCATTTTGCTACTAATTTTCTTGGAGAGGAGAGCTGGGGAACCTTAACCAGAGCTTTCCCTCTGTCATTAGCCCAGTGTCTGTGTTACAAATTCCCTCTGTTTGATCGCCTTGGTTGTGTCAACCAGTAGCCAAGCTTTGTGTAACCCTGCAGTACGGGGGCCAAAGCTGCCTTTTTCTAACACCTCTCCCTGTTTCTGTAGTCCCACGAAAGAGTGAGCAAGCGGCTGCACCAGCGGTTCCAGGCCTGGGTGGACAAATGGACCAAGGAGCACGTGCCCCGCGAAATGGCAACCGAGACAAACAAGTGGCTCATGGGTGAAGGGTTGGAGGGCTTGGTGCCCTGCACCACCACCTGTGACACAGAGACCCTGCACTTTGTCAGCATCAACAAGTACCGTGTCAAATACAGCACAATATTCAAAACACCCTAAAAGTCCCCCGGGGCGAGGGAAGAGCCCGGGAGATGTGTGTGTGTGTGCGCGCGCATCCAGGGAAGGAGGAAGATGCCTTTCTCCCCTCACTGTGTATCTCCGTAACATGGCCACTTGACTAGTGCGTGGCTGGTACAACCCGTCACCAGCGGGATTCCCTGTGGGGATGTGGATCTCCGCCTAGGACCGCGGGCTGCCGGCCCTTTTTGGGTGAGAAGGGCCCTTCTCTGAACTGAGCCATCCCAGAGAAACACAACAAGCTCGTACACACCAGCAGCGTTGAGGCTTTGACTCCCCGGAGGCCCTAAGCGGCGAGGAAGGAGAACTGGATGCTCTCCATCACTGGACCACTTGGATGTGTCCCCAAAATCCCCAGGTGCCTGTCACCACTGGATTCTCCTCCCTTTATGGGCTCTGGCACGGGGCCGTGGGGCAGCAGACCCTGGGTTTTCTCGCTCCCTCTTCTCCCTCCCAGGCTGGACTTCACCCCGTGCAGATCGGTCTGTCCTTTCTAGTGCCAGTGGAACTGTTTTATTTTTATTTTGGGTTGGTTTGGTTTTTTTTTTTTTTTGTACCTGCTTGTTTACTAGACTCTCCTAGTGCCATGCACCAGCTTTTCACACACATGTACGTACACACACACAGCAGAGAACAACACGATTTTAACATGTTACCCTCCTTTTTTGTAAATAAATGTACAAATTGTCCATTTTTTTGGGGGCTTTTGTTTGTTTGTTGGTTGGTTTGTTTTGTTTTGTTTGGTTTTTTTTTTAATTAAAGAAAGTATGCTCGATGTGCTAGCATAACTGTACTAGCTTCTTGTGTACCATAGTACCAGGTGGCTTGATAATTAGTACTGACAGACAGACAGACCGATGGAGACATTTATTACACTTTTTACCAAAGGGAGTTACCATTGTAGTGCTTTTGTGTGGAAACTTTTTCTCCTTTTTTTGTAAATAAAAGAAATAATGTCTTTGTTCTTAACTGGAGGAAGACACTCGCTCACCCACGGCCCTGTTCCTGGTCTGAAAGGCACTGTGCAATATACAGTCTTTGGGGTGGGGAAGGGGAGGGAAGGGCGGGGTATGAATTTTATACGGTTGGCTTCACATTCCAGGAGGAAAAAGCAGAGGTAATGTGTGTGTTTGGGGGTGAAACAACTGAGGTATAAGCAGCCTTTAAGAGATATACAGTATAAATTTTTTTTTTTTAATTTTAGGGGTTTTTTTCTGGTGGGTAATTTTTATCCACCTCATCTTCCAGCTCCAAGGATCTTCGCTTTTTTGGGAAGTGTTGCTCCCCTGCTACTTCCCCCCGCCCTCCCCCTTTTTTAATCCTGTTTTATGCTCAAGGTGATCCGGAAGGGAAAATTTTGGGTGATCTAGACATTTGACCAGCTTAGAAGTTACGGCTGCTGCTGCTTTTGGTGGGTGTCTGGTCCCAGGAGCCTGTGCCCATGTGTCACTGAGGGCTGGGTAGGTTTTTGTCGTTTTGTTTTGTTTTTTCCTTTTTGTTGTTGTTGGGGTTTTTTGGGGTTGTTTTTGTGTGGTTTTTCTTTTTGGTTTTTTTTTTGTCTTGTTTTGTTTTTCCGTTTTATTTAATCTTGCTTTTTGTATTCTGTAACGTGATCCTCGGCCCACGAACCCGTGTGGTTTCTACACCAGTGTTTTAAACATGAACGGGGCACGGTATTCCCATTAAAGCATCGGGGCTGAGCGTCGCGTACAGATTCTTCCTTCCCCTGCTGATGACACGCAGTGGCATTTTTTGGGGGGGGCGATTTTTGAGGCGGAGCGCGGGGTGTTGAGGAGGAGAGTTGGGCGCGGGATTGCTCAGGCTCGCACGGCGGGACAGGCCCTCGGCCCCGCAGAGCACCCCCGGTGGTGGCCGCTCCGAGGCGGGGGCGGCCCGGCTGGAAGCGGGATTTGTGGGATTGTGGGATGATCCCGGGATTGTGGGATTCCGGGACTGCCGGGACGCGCCTGCGCCGCGCGGGGCGGGCGCCGCCTCAGCCGCCATGGCCGCGCCCAAGCACCGGCGCACGGCGCTGGAGCGCGTCGAGAAGTTCCTCTCCGACACCTACTTCACCGACTGCAACCTGCGGGGCAGGTGGGCGGCCTCTCCGCGCCTCCCCCGGGGCCGTCCCCGGGGCGCTGCTGGGCGGCCGGGCCAGCTCGCGTGTGTCCCCTCGGGAAGGCGGGCGGGCACCCTGCCCTCGGGCGCTGCCGGCCGCGGCTGCGGGGCTCGGGGCGGCTCGGTGAACACACACCGGGGGGACAAATCACACACACAAACACAAACACACACCCGTCAGCCACGGCACAGCCCTCCCCGGTCCACCAGCCTCTCTAACGCGGCGCCTTGTTACGCTGTGAGCTGTTAATCCTATTGAGGGTGCCGAGTAGCAGCTGGGGAAAACAGGGTGCTGCTCCCTGTCCCGCCCCCGGGCTCGCCCTTGCGGGACTCACCGTACTGATAATGTCCTGGCCGACTTCAGGCTCTTTGGGGATCGCTGTCCACTGGCGTCGCTCTCCTGCTTCCAGACTCCGCGGCGCATCTCTTACGGTGAGGCTGTTGTGGGGGAATTCCGGCCGGCTGAAGTGGGAGAGTCCTTCGGGCCCACGTGAGTACGGGCTCTTCGGCGGTGCTGTGACCGTGGTGGGGTTGGAGCTCATGTCTCATGCGCGTCTGAGTCCTCACGAGCTCTTAAATGGTGAGGAAAGGAGATGATGGCCTTCTTTCCCGTGAGCGCTCGAAGGTGTCTGCCCAGAAGACCTTAGGGAGGCTTCCTGAGGAAACAGCCCAAGTTGTGTCAGTTTCCCAGGAGAGTGAAGAGCCCAGTTTGTGAATCCTTTCTGCTGAGAGCTGGTTGTGATCATGGTTGTGTCCCTGATGCTTGGGTGGCGGATGTTTGCTTTGTCAAGTTTGGGAGAAGGTTTTTATCTCACCATTGGTCAAACAAAATGCCACTGACTGTTTCTCTGGGGTCCCAGAGAGACATGGATTAAATCGGGTCTGTACAGACAGGTGGCATTGCTGCGTTTGAATTCCATCAAACCCGTGGGCTGCCCTCACTCAGCTTTCTTCATGGAGGCTCTGAGGAATTGTGCTTTCCCTGGGGAGAAGGTCACACCGTGGGCTGAGGTTGTTACTTGCTGTCTTCCAGGTGGGAGACGTGCTGGTTTAAGGTGGAGCTGAGCATCCCCGTGGCATGGGCAGGGCGGGAAGTGCACTTCATCTGGGAGAGCGATGGGGAGGGCATGGTATGGCGAGATGCCCAGCCTGTCCAGGTAAGGAGGCATGGATCAGGGGTGTGCCAGCTGCCCTACTGTGTACAGAATGGCCACATTTTACATCCCTGCTGTGCTGTGTGGTGGTGCCTGAGGAGTTTGTGTTGCTGCTGGGGCGGCAGCAGCTTCTGTGCTGATTGTTCTTGTGGGAATCATTTTCCCACACCGTATGGGACCAGACCCCTCCATCCAGCTGGACTTTGGTTGAATGTGCCATCTTCCTGTGCAGGGCTTGACTAAGGAAGGTGAGAAGACCAGCTACATCCTGACAAGCAGCCTGAAAGAGTCAGAGCCCCACAGGTGGGTGGTCAGTTGAGCTGAAGCCCCTCGGTGCTGTGTGAGCTTGGTATTGTTGGAGGCTGGGGTGAGACATCCTCGTCTGTGTCCTGCTGCTTGTGACCTGCTTGCTGACGGTTTCCCTTTGGTCCCACAGCCTGACGCTGTACGTGGAGCTGGCCTGCAATGGGCTGTTTGGAGCTGGCAAGGGCAGCATGATTGCCCCTCCCGACCCAGACAGGAGGGTCACCCTGAACAAGGCTGAGCTGGCTGTCTTCAACAGAGATGTCTACGAACTGCTGGTAGATATGGAAATACTGCTGGACATGGCCCGGGTATGGGAGCTCCTTCTCTTCCCTTCTCTCACCCTTTCCATAACTTCGTTGTATCTCCTTCTCCTGCCATTCCATGACCTGAGACCCTGGAGGAGAAAATGTTTGCTGCCTCTGCTTTAGCACAATTGACTCTGTACTGAAGATCCTTTTTGTCCCTTTTAACTCAGCATATTCTGGAGTAGGGGAAAACTGAATACAGGGAAGCCATAGGTGTTTTTTCATCCACTTTCTGCTCCAAAGCAGGATCTGTTAACCAGAGTCCCCTGGGATGTGCATATGTATAACCTGGATTTAGAAGGCATGTGAGAAAAGGCATAAGGTTGTGTTTGTGAAGCAGGGACATGGTGTTTACCTGGTACCACTGGCTGAGACAGATGCTGGAAGGAGGTACCAGGTTCTCCCTGAGGCAGGTGACGAGCTGATACAGTGGCCTGAATAAAACTGTTATGCCTCCCAACCCCAGCTTCTCGGGGAGGAAAACCAGAGGAGTTTCCAGGCACTGTACACTGCCAACCAGATGGTCAATGTGTGTGATGTTACGGACCCCTCCACCTTCCCTGCTGCCCGTGACCTGGCTGCGGCCATCTTTAGCCAGAAGAACGGCGAGAGCCAGCACACCATCCATGCCATGGGGCACTGCCACATTGACTCTGGTGAGAGCAGCACACGCTCCCTCTTCACTCACATGGAGGCCAGGGCATGCTGCCCAAGGGAAGAGTGGGCTGCCCTTGGGCTTCAGGCAGCGGGTACCATGCCCCCTGGCACACAGCTGGTTTTTCATGGAGGCAGGGGAATGTGGGATACCCTTTGGAGCACTGATGGGGCTGGGGATGAGGGATGAATTATAGAGTGCTGTCTTCCATCTCTTGGGTTTCATTCCTCGATTTACTGTCCCAGGAGGGGCTTCAGAGGGGTTCCAGCTGCGGGAGGAGCTTGTGTTGAGTAATAACTGGTGGGGCCATGCCTGTTCCCGCAGCCTGGCTGTGGCCCTATGAGGAGACCATCCGTAAGTGTGCTCGGAGCTGGGTCACCGTGATCCGTCTGATGGAGCGCAATCCAGAGCTCACCTTTGCCTGCTCCCAGGTGAGTGATCTCTCTCTGGAGACCTCTCCTCTGCTCATGGCACGTTGCTTCTCCAGCAAAAAGAGAAGTGTTGCAGAGAGGAGGGACGTGGGTGTGGGAGCAGTGGTGGGGAGCTGGGGCTGATCTCTGTTCTCTGGCAGGCGCAGCAGTTTGAGTGGGTGCGGAGCTGGTACCCTGGGCTCTATGCACAGATTCTGGACTTCGTGGCCAAGGGGCAGTTCATTCCTGTTGGAGGCACCTGGGTGGAAATGGTGAGTAGCACAGTGAGCCTGGCTTGCCTTCTCTGTGCCATGCTTCTGAGACTGGGCCTGGCACTGGAGGGTACAGCAGAGCCTTTGCTGATCCTGTCTGGTTGGTGGTAGTCTCCAAGCCTGGGAACAGCAGCTGAAGTGTCTAGTCTAGCAAAAATGCAATCCTTCTCTCATATCATTCCCTGAGAACAGATCTTTGCACTGCCTGAGCTGTGTTCCTCCTTTTTCCCTCTGCCGAGCTCTTTTCAGTTCCTCCCTGTGATCTCCAGGTCAGGTGGATGGGAATGGGGGTGTTACGAGACCTCCACTTCCCCAGGGCCTGGGCCTTCCTCATGCACCCTCTGTGCCTTGCCCCCAGGACGGGAACCTGCCCGGTGGAGAGTCCATGGTGCGGCAGTTCCTCCAGGGACAGCAGTTCTTCCAGGAGCAGTTTGGCCGAATCTGCTCAGAGGTACTGGTGTTTTTTTCCAGCACATCCTTGCACACCATCTCCTTCCACTTTTTGCTGTGTGTGAGGTTTGCCTGACTCGTGTGTCTCCCTCTCCTTCTGCTGCTGTTACTTCTCCTCCCAGTTCTGGCTGCCGGACACGTTTGGATACTCAGCCCAGCTGCCCCAGCTGATGCGTGGCTGTGGGATTCGGCGATTCCTCACACAGAAGCTCAGCTGGAACCTTGTGAATACCTTCCCGGTGAGCTGTGCTTCCCTTCTTTCCAGGGGGTGGATGTGTGGATGCTGGAGTTTTCTGCAGGGCTGGACCTGTCGGTTCCACAGTCCTTCAGCTCAGCTGACACAGGCTCTGCTTCCAGAAGCTGCCAGTTTTTTGTGGTAGCAATGTCCTGTCAGACTTTAGGGGAGGAAAAGGTCATGGTTAGATATTCCAGCTGGGCCCCTGGCCTATAAATTCTTTCTGCTTCCAGACAAGGAGCTGTGAGTTCTGTGCAGGTCCAACAGACAGCAAATCCAGTCTCTCCCTGCTGTCCTCAGCCCTTGTGGCATTCGCTGTCCTTGTGCAACTGTGTCCTTGCACTGATCCATCAGGGCATTGTGCAGCTTCATGGAGGGAAACTGAAGGCCCAGTTTGAATCCTTAGGGGGCTCTAGAATGTCTGTCCCCTGTGCACCACATTTTCCTTTTGGTCCCCTCCAGCATCACACCTTCTTCTGGGAAGGCATTGACGGTTCCCGAGTGCTGACCCATTTCCCCCCTGGTGACTCCTATGGGATGCATGGGCTTGTGGAAGAGGTGAGTGAGACCTGCACGTGAAGTTGCACAGTTTGGAACCTCCTGGGAGAGGGAGCTGCCTGGGAAGGGAGCGGGATAGCTGGCAGCATTGTTGAACAAAGGCTGTTTGGATGCCTGCCGGTTGATTGCCTGCTCCTCAGATGTGCCTGTGCCTGATTTTGGCAGTTTGGGCTGGGGAGGAGGGGCAGGACTGGGCTTTGCACCCTAAAGGCTAACCTAGCTTTCTTGTGAGAGCTGGGGATGAGCGCCAGGGAATTGCAGCTGCCCAAAAATCCCTCCAGGTGCTGAAGACAGTGAAGAATAACAAGGACAAAGGCTGTGTGAACCACAGCGCGTTCCTCTTCGGCTTTGGAGATGGAGGAGGGGGCCCCACACAGAAGATGCTGGATAGGATGAAGAGAATGAGTGACACAGATGGGCTGCCAAGGTGAGAGGAAAGCTCCTCTCTCCTGGCAGAAGCACTTGCTTTGAGCCAGGCCTGGCCTTCAGCAGTGCCAGAAGAAAGGTCTCTCTTGGCAGCGAGACCGGCAAGCAGAGGGCTGGGAAGAGTTTTCAGGGGTCTCTCTATCATCAGGAGCTGTAAGAACAGGTGCACAGGGCAGCCGTGGACTGCTTGTGAGCCCTCAGCAGAGTCATGGGTTGAGTGTCCAGCACAGCAGCTGTGCCTGGCAGTCAGTCCCTGTCTCGAGAATGTCCACAGGAGAGGGTCAGGGGTCCCAGGAGAGCAGGAGGGGGGTAGTAGAAGGGTGAGGGGAATACTGTGTATAGCTCTATTGAAATTTCTGAGGCCTTGGTTCCAAGACTGTCAACTTTCCAGGTGGGTTTTAACATTAGCCATGTTGCAGAGTTCTCCGTGGCTCATCACTGTGTCTCTCCCACAGGGTGCAGATCTCAACTCCTGACCAGCTCTTTTCTGTCCTGGAGAAGGAGTCATCGCAGCTGTGCACCTGGGTGGGAGAGCTGTTCCTCGAGCTGCACAATGGCACATACACCACCCAGGCCCAGGTGAGGGTCCCTGCGCCCAGGCCACGCAAGTTCGTGACACCTGCAAGTGACCAACCTTCCTGCACTGGAGCTGGGTTTCTGCTGCTGGTGTGAGAGATCTACTCTCAGCTACCGATTTCCTGATGCTCAGGAAATATATCTATATATATATATACGGAGGTATAGATATATCTCTTTTCTTGGTACCAGATAAAGAAGGGGAATCGAGAGTGTGAGCGGATACTCCATGACATCGAAGTGCTCAGCACCTTGGCTGTGGCACGGGACAGTGCGTTCCAGTACCCTGCCAGCCAGCTGCAGCGGCTCTGGAGGTGAGGGACTACAGGAGCACTGGTGGTACTTGGAGAGGGTTCAGTACTGCAGCACTGTATGTAGCTTACCTGCCACTGTCTGTAACCCCTTCCATGAGCTGATCGGGGAGCCACCTGGAAAGCATTCAGTGCTTTGCTTGATTCTCCCGTTGGAAAATAACTTCAAACCCTCACTACTCTGCTGACTGAAAGCTTCATTTCCAACCTAAGCTTATTACTCCCCGCTTTTGACTTGTCTGAACTTGTGCAACAACATATCTGGTAGCCTTGGGGGATAAAAGGAAATAGCTCTTACTCCCCGTGGTTGTGCTTTACTAAGCTGACAGCTGACAAGCCCCACCATAAATGGATTTAAAGCGTGCTATGGAAAAAATCCTTTTCTTTGAAGTGTTGGCTAATGGGAGTATAAGGAACAGTTATTAAGTTTGCCTGTCTTGCAAACAGGGTTCTTGTTTGAGAGAAGAACTTTCTGGCTTCTTTTAAGCCAGAACAAATCCAGTGCTTTCGCATCCTCACCTGGGTTCTGCTCTCTTGTAGGTTATTGCTACTCAACCAATTCCATGATGTCCTGCCAGGCAGCTGTATCCAACTCGTGGTTGAGGATGCCCTGCAGTACTACACAGGTGAGCAGAAGTTTGGCTGGGAGGGCACTTTCTTGCCAGACCACACTGGGTCCTGCCTGGTGGGATTGCAGTGGTTTCAATCCTGGACTACCAGGGCGAGCCTGTGCAGATACATGTCTGAAACAGCATTAAATTAGCAGGTGATCCAAAGGATTGAAAACCATCCCAATCTATTGACTTCTCTGCTTGCTGTTGGCATGCCAAGGTAGACCCCCACAAAGGTTTGCTCCTGCCTGCTCATGGGTGCTTGCAGGAGCTTAGTTAACCAGAATTTTCCAGCTGAGCTGGCATAGCTCATTGTAATCTTGTAATAACAAAGTTAAGAATAATTATACACTTGAATTACTTACTAATAGATAATAATAACTAATGAATTAATGATAATTAGTAATTGCAGCTTGGCAGGAGATAAAGTGTGTGTACGTTGCAGAGGAGCACCAGAAGCTCTCTCAGATCCAACTTAGGCCCTTTTGTTATACAGAGATCCGCAGGATTGGTGCTGGGCTGCAGGAGGAGGCTGTGCAATCCCTGTGCAGGGATCTGCTGCAGCCCAAGGCAGGGAGCACCGAAAGCACCCTTGTGTTGAACACTTTGCCCTGGGAACGCACCGAGGTGATCTCCAGGCCTGGGCCAGATGGAACAGAGACTTTGGGTATGTCTGACCTGGAATAATTCTTGGATCGGAATTTCCTACAGGGGCAGAGTCAGCTACCAAGGAAATACTCTGCCTCTCCCTCCCCTGGAGAGGGCTTTACAAACTCTTCCTTGGACAATTTGAAATGGAATAAAGTCCCTTGAAGTATGGATGAAGAAGAGGAGGGTATGAGAGGAGGTAGTGGGTCTGATATGAGAGCACTAGGGAAGCACAGTGTGACTTAGGTTTCAGTCTGGGGCAGATGTTGGAACAGAACCTCTTTGCTTTCCAGCTCTCGTGACAGTCCCCAGCATGGGCTATGCTCTAGTGAGGGAGCCAGTGCTGCCCTCTCAGCCTGTGTCAGTGAGGAAGCAGGTAAGCACAAGGCGGTTTTCTTCAGATCCATGTTCCCTGTGTCAAAGGTTGACTGGGGAGAAATCTAAGGAATCAAGCATCCAGCAAAGCCACATACTAAATTTGCAGCTGAGGCACTCAGCTCCTGCAGTTGTGCGTCTGTGACACCTGTTTCTGGCTTTTTCCCAAGGAGGATGGCTCCATTACCATGGAGAATGGGGTGATAACTGTCTGCCTGGACACGATGGGGCGCCTGACCTCACTTCAGCTGCTGGACTGCGAGAGGTCTGTGTCACCCGGTCACTGGCCCCAGGCTCCTCAAACCTCTCCCAGGACAACTTCTCACTGGTACACTCTTGCCCACTGCTGGTCCTTTTGATGCTGCTGTTTCTCTGTTCCACTTTCTTTCAGAGAGTCAGTCCCAGATGGCTGCTATGCCAACCAGTTTGCACTCTTTGATGATGTTCCCCTGTACTGGGATGCCTGGGATGTGATGGATTATCACTTGGAAACCAGGTAGAGGAGCAGTGCAGGCAGCACTTGGATTTCAGCTTTGCGCTGAGATTCTTGCCTCCCTGTCAGTCCTAGCTGTAAGCATTCACTGTGGAGAAGTGAGTGCCTGCTCTGTGGGAGGCTGGACTGGGATTTGGGAACCTGGATCTACGAGGCTCAGACTATCTCTGCCTTCATTGCTTTGTCTAGGAAGCCAGTGACCACGCTGCTGAAGCCTCTGGAAGTCACCCTGGCTGGGGGCCTGCGGGGAAGTGTGAGGTTCTCCCTGCAGGTCGGGAAAAGCAGCACCTTAACCCAGGAGATCATCCTGGATGCCACGTGTCCGTACCTCCGCTTCCTGACCCAGGTTTGGCCCGTGGCTGCTGCACGACACTGACATCCTGTGTGGCAGGAATTCCCCCTCCTGTTTTCTTCCCTGGAACCCCCCACTGCCTGTCCTCCTCAGCTTTAAGGGGAAGGCAGGCTGAGGGTGGAGGGGTCCCGAGGGACAAGGGTGAAAGAATTCATCCTGGTGCTGAGACTCTGTTGTGGTTTTATTGTAGCTTATGTGGGCCGGGTGCAAGCCAGCTGCTGCACACCAGGGAAGGGAAAACGTGGCTTCTGCCTGTCAGACCCCACGATGATGCCCTTCTGCTCCCACATGTAGGTTGAGTGGAAGGAGGCCCACAAGTTCCTGAAGGTGGAGTTCCCTGTGCAGGTCCGGAGCACAAACGCCACCTACGAGATCCAGTTTGGACACGTGCAGCGGCCGACACACTGGAACACCTCGTGGGACTGGGCTCGGTTCGAGGTGAGAGGGAAGCTGCTCTGGTCCCAGGACCGAGCTGTTCCTGCTCCTGGCAGTGGCTCTCTCTAGTGAGCCCATCCCTTGGTACCTGCTGCAGGTGTGGGCTCACAAGTGGATGGATCTCTCTGAGCACGGCTTCGGGGTGGCTCTGCTGAACGACTGCAAATACGGGGCATCAGCCCACAGGAACGTCCTCAGCCTCTCTCTGTGAGTTACAGATGGATGAGGGGGGAGCTCCTGCAGGTACTTTATCTTGTGCACTGTCTCTTGGAAGGCAAGGCAAGACCTGCTCCTAAATGACCTTAGTTAATAAATAGTCTGATGGGTGTCTGTTTGAGAATTTGGCTGTCTTACCTTATAACTAATTCCTGTGAGCTATGCTTGTAGATAATTCAGGAGAGATGAGATTTTTCTGTTGTTGGCCGAAACATACCCCAGGAGGGAAGGCTTAACGAGAGGGAAGGAACAGTAATGTTAATGTTACAGGTGCATACAAAGCTGAAAGAAACTGCCTATTTCAGTTTGACTCAGCCACAATTTTCACAGGAAGACACCCAAATTTTTTAGTTTCTGGGGCTGTCCTGGGTCTGTTTGCTGTTGCATGTTTGCTTCCACCCCTGGGCCCAGCCTCAAGGTGGCGAGGGGAGCAGTTGTCTTGTCACAGCGCTCATCTGGCTCTGCTTGACAGTGGGTGCTGCCAAGACACCAGTCTCACTCATGTCTTGTTGCCTTAGGCTGAGAGCGCCCAAGTCCCCTGATGCCACAGCAGACACTGGGCACCACCAGTTCACCTACGCTGTGATGCCTCACCGGGGTGAGTGACAGGCCCCGTAGGAACACGCAGGGTGGGAACGCACCAGCGAGCCTTGGGGTCAGTGTGTCTCTGCCTGTGCACGTGCCGAGGCTGGCTAGAGGTTCTTGTGATGCAGGTTCCTTCCAGGAGGCTGGTGTGATTCAGCGTGCCTACAACTTGAATTTCCCCCTCCATGTGGTCCCAGCCAGCTCTGCGCAGTGCCCATCCTGGAGCGCCTTTTCTGTCAGCTCACCTGCCATCGTGCTGGAGACTGTCAAGCAGGCAGGTGCTGGGGCAGAGGGGGGGTTAAGGTGCTGTTGTTGAGCATGGCTTGCTCTTTCCCCCACACTGAGTGGTGGTAGGCTCAGCTGAGCGAACAACTTGGGTTGGAGAGGCTGCGCCTGTCTCATTTGTCTGAACTCTCACCTGCACTGTCCCCCAAAGGCTGAGGGCAGACCTGAAGCCGTGGTGGTTCGGCTCTACGAGGCGTATGGCAGCACGGTCACTGCCTGGCTCCAGACCTCCCTCCCCGTTAAGGAGGCGATGCTGTAAGTCCGTGGTCCATGCCAAAGGGCTGCGTGTGCATGGGGATGGAGATCGGTCCCTTCAACCTTGTGTGCTTTCCTCCTCAGCTGCGACCTCCTGGAGCGGCCAGCTGCACAGGGCTGCCTGCCGCTGGGACAGCAGGGCCTGAGGCTCTCCTTCACACCCTTCTGCGTGCTCTCTGTCCTCCTGGTCTTGAGCCAGTGACACCATTCACTGCTCTGGCTGATGCTGCAGCAACCTGGACCAACACTGTGAGCTCAAATCACAGCCTGAGCCTTCCTTGATCCCAAGACCTGTACAGCACAGCACTTCCAGAGCAGGGCAGTCTCGCCGTGTCCCGCACCCAGCCCCCAGAGAGCAGCACTTGAGAACCGCCACATTCCTCAGGGAAGGAGGACAGTTGCCCACTGCCCAGTTAACTAGGGCAGGTGGGCTTGAGTGCTGAGCTCACTGGAGTGTGGATAACGGTGTGGACAGGCTGGTGGCCCTGCGTGGGCTCTTATCCAGCCCCAGGGCCTTGGGAAGCAGCAGCTTCCACAGCAGCTCCCACATCTCAGCCTTCACCTTGTCTAGCAGTGACTGTGAAAAACACACTCTGCTCCTTCCCCCCTCCCTCCACCTGCCCCTTGCACTGCCCTTGCAGATGGAGAACAGAAATAAACAAGAGAATTACATCAAACTCCAGCCTGTTTTCTTAACTTTCCAGGTAACTGCACTGACCTGCCTCCTCCCAGGTGCTTTGTTGTAGCTGCTGCTTCCTTCGTGTCCTTCCTCAGCAGGATCTCACTACTCCTGCAACTGGGAAGGCAGAGCTTACCTTTATTTTGGGGGAGGTGAGGTGGAGGGAAAGCCTCTTGGGGAAGAGGCTGTGCACAGAGGGGTTATCCTCAGGAAAAGGCATTTTAAATTAAATACTCTTGTTAGTCCAGTGTTTATAATGAAAACTGGGAAATCTACAGTAACACTAAGCTGTTCAACAGTGCTTTGTCTATCTCAATTACTTGTTTCATCAGATGTAAACCTATCCAAAGCAAACAAGATTTTAATTTATTATTCATTATTGAAACAGACCTTTGACAAGGGAAACTTTATTTCATACACCCTGCAAACTACAGTAAGTACAGTGTTAAAAAGCAGGAAACATGTAAGCCTTTTCAAAATCTTTGCAATATATTTAAAAATACCTACGCCAGTCCTTTTTGATTCAAGAGGCTAATTCTTGATTATAAAATTTTTCATAAAATTCCAAGTCTTTTCTGTTTAAGGATGGTTTTACAGTCTTCAATGATTTCACAAAATGCTCATGTTTTACAGCAGTTGCTTCAAGTCCATTTTCTTGCAAAGCTAACAAAGCAGCCTTTAAAAGAAAAAACACAACAACTTGAAGAGCTTATTATGTTCTAAATTGCAAATTTATTGTAAATATTCTAAAATATCTTGCAAGGACCAAAGTCTTAGCTATAGCATCTGAAAACAGCAATGTGTAATTTATGGTGATTTAACAATAGATAAACATCCAGTAAGGTTATATAAGGTTATAACTTCTTCATTTACCTTTTCTGTCTCGAGTAGACAATGTATCCCTGATCAATGATATATTTGGAATTTCTTCCTAATCTCCTCTCTTTTATACAACTCAAATTCTGGCTTTTTTACTTAAAGAATTAACCCTTGTTCAGTTACCCCGTTTTACTCATTCTCTTTATATTTTCAATACAAACCGTGAAAGAATCTCTGCTCCTGATGGCTTGGTAACAGCTATGAGTGAGCTCTCCTTTTTCAGCTAAAGTTTTCATTTACAGTTTATTTCCCAGATGAGCCAGGAATGTTTCTTACCTCCTTGCACAGATTTTCAATATCAGCTCCAGAGAAGAGGTCTGTTAGGGCTGCCACATCTTGCAGTGACACATCAGTATCTAATGGAATTTTTTCAGTGCAGATTTTCAAAATGGAAAGTCTTCCCTGTAAATTGGTGTATATTGTACAGGAAAAAAAAAAAAAAACCAAACAAACAAAAAATTAATTCTTCTCCAAAGCAGTTAAAAAATTTGAAATTAGAAGCAAGGAAGATCCGGAAGAATACCAAAATTACCTGGGTTTGGTGGAAGAATAGAATACTATATTAATGAAGATAATACCTACTCTTACGGGTTTAAAGTCTGTTATTCACAGTTACTCATCTCTTCATAAAAACCCAGTATTTTAGACTGAAGAATACATATTTGGCCTGCCTTGTGTCAGCTTTTTTTGTGAAGCTCAGGACAAGCAGCTACACTACCCTTGGGAACAGAGCACAAAAATTATTTGAAGCAAGGACAGACAACTTGTTATGGGTATCTCCTGAACTGTAGCTTGATTTTGTAAACACAGATTTTCTCTAATGTCTCTATGCAATGCTATAACTACATGCACCAGTTAAAATGTTACAGATGTTTAAAATACAAATGCCTTTATTCCTTTTTAAATTTCTTCATTATACCTTGAGTTTGGTGACTGAGCTTCAGTGAATCATCCATCAATTGTTAAATATGTTACAGGAATATGCCCCCTTTGCTCTTAAAGTACGTTGGCAATTCGTATCTCTACCCTTAAAGCCACATATGGATGTGTAATAAATACATCACCTTCAGATCTGGAGGTGGAATATAGATCATCTTGTCCAACCTCCCAGGACGCAATAAGGCATCATCCAACATATCTGGTCTATTTGTTGCAGCGACTACCATGAAATCTTTGTTCAAAGCTTCCTGAAACTCTAGCTGAGTAAGAGATCATACAAACAAATCAGTGCAACATGGTTAAGATGGATAATACCTAAAGATTTTAGTTAAAAACTAATGAGAAGAAGGGAAGGGCAAAAAGATGATGTACTTTTACATGTAGTTGTTTTCCCTTTCCATATTAATACTTAATTTTTCTTGAAATAAAAAAGTGCCTTGGTGCAGGCCAGATTACATGACAAAGAGGAAATACAGTTAGTATCTGCCTTGACAGTAAAAAGAGAGTTTTCTTTGGCCAGATTGTAACAAAAAATCTTTTATATGCAAAAGCTCAGTATCCTACAATTCTGGAACTGTTTGCCTTAATACTCCCCCAGAGAATATCATAAGAAGAAGGCATTTGAATACAGAAAAGCTAAATATTAAATCTTGTGAACCATTTCCTGAAGAGTGAAGGTGCCACTTTTTGTTTAAGCAAGTAACATCATAACTGTGCTGCTTTTGTATGCAGTATGTATCAGAACTGCAAACGAAGGAGGGGAAATGCTTATAAAAAGTAAGTTCAGAGAGGAACTTGAATAGGAGTAAAAATAGCACAGTCTAAAAAAATGACTGTAGTGTCAGGGAGATGATTTTTGTGACAGAAGATGAACGCCAATTAGTAATGCTCATTAGCCTGTGTGGGTATTTTGTTCAAACAAAGTCTCCTTGAGGAACAGTGTATGTAAAAACAGTCAGCAACCTATATATGCTATTTTCTAAAAACTAGAAATTATGACAGAGTAAAAGAGCATCTTCCATATTTTAAAGCTTGAGGATTTTAAGTCTAAAAAGCGCGAATGCAAACAAGTAAAATATTTGGATTAACTGGACAGCATTTATCGTTCTTCTTACATGGCAAAGGGAGCATAAATACCTTTCTTTCCTCCTCATCACTTTGCTCTTGGCACTGCCCCTCAAGCTGTAATTTGCCTCCTCTTCTTTCTGTAACTTTCAGCCCAACACCATCCAACTCATTGAGCAGAACAGACAGAACCCGCTCTGAGACCCCACGGCCACTGGTGCCGTGTGAGCGAGAGCCCAGGATGGAGTCAATCTCATCCAGGAATATTATTGCTGGAGTGTTGGCTCTTGCTTGGCAAAAAACCTTTTAAAAAAATGTTAATGATTTCAGACATTAATGCATGCAGTCTATCAGGCAAGGTGAAAAAAGCCCGTTCCCATATACTCTGTATTTTATTTAAGTTTAAAGGTACATTTGTAACAACTCACAAGAGCTGTTCTGGCTTACATTTACTATAGGCAAATTCTGCTTCTTATTTATATTGTTAAATTAACTAAAAAAAAAAAAGAGTAGAAATACTACAAAGTTTCAAGCTGTATAATTTTAGGGATAGATTCTCCCCTTCATATAAATGTTAATCTCTAAGCCATTTCTATTTAATAATCAGATGAGAGCTCTACGATCTTTTCAATAACAAAATTTTGGGTCTAACTAATAATAATACTTTACAAAAGTCAAGCAGAAAAGAACCATAGGCCTTACACAAATTAAAAGCCGTACCTGGGACAAAATCTTCTCTGAGTCTCCGATGTAAGGTGAGAACAGGTCAGCGCCGCTCACAGAGAGAAAGGAACAGTGACAGCTGGTGGCCACGGCCCTCACCAGCCTGGTTTTGGCACAGCCAGAAGGCCCATAGAGAAGGATTCCCTTGGGACGGGACAGGCCCATCCTAGCAAATGCCTGAGGAAACTTCATAGGCCACTCAATGCTCTGTCAGTACACAAAAAAAGGGATGAAATTCTTAGCGACAAGACTGTAGTTCATAGGCAACCAATAAAACTGCCAAGCACGTCACTTGCTCTCCTTGATACAAACGTTAATTTGAAATCAGGGAATGCTGATTTAGTCTTTCTTCATATAATTCCCCCTTCTTAAAGTGCAGAACTAAAGGCAATCGTGGAGAGATGATACACAAGAGCCACCTCTGGCTAAATATTAAAGAATGGACAAATTATCTGGCTACAAGTTAAGTATTTTTCAGCTACTAAAAACATGCATATTTCCCCATGTTATTATTATGCTTGGTGGTGATACCTTGTAACTAGAAGACCTCTAGCTCAAACATTGTAATAACTTAATGTAGTATAAAAATGTTTAAAATACCATTTATAATCAGGTAATTTGCAAGGGAATTAATTTTCATAATTAGCATACAGAAAACCCTGCAGCATATGCTTATTAGAAATCAGCTGTTCATCTAAATTTGTTCTATATTTTACCTGTTTTAACTTTAATTTTACATCTTCAAGCCCACCAATTTGCTCCCAAGTCACAGGTTTGCACTCTGTTAGTCCAACAGCACTTCGAAAAGAGGATGGTTGAATTTTTTTAAAAGCTTCTTGGAAATCTCTCATGTTAATCACGGCTTCAGTTTCAGCTGACTCCTGAAAAAACCCAAACCAGATAAAGCATATTAACAGTATTTTTATGTAATACTTAAATGCTGCATTAGTATTCAAAACACTTCACAGAAGGCCACATCCAACTAATAAAAGAAGCCAATTCCTGCCCTAAGGAACCTGAGGACTGCAGATGCAACAATGCAACACAAAGTAAAACACATTCTCTTTAACGGCAAGATTTTACACAGGAAAAACCTATTTTGACAGAAATTAATGTTTTAGAGAAAACTACTGTTCCCTAAATTATAGCTCCAGCAGACAGTGATCCGCTAAATCAAATGGTTGTTATTACTGCACAATAAATCATACAATCTTCTGATTATCACCACGCTGAAGAATGCAACACATTTTATCTCAAACTGCTATACAGTAACACTATTAAACTCCAGATGCAGTATCAGAACTAAGATGTATTTCACAAAGGCACTTGCAAATGGGCCATCTACTTTTTCATTACTTTCGTTTGTCCGTCTGTTCTTTTCTGAGATACCAGGCTCAAATAATGTTATTATTTTCAGAGCTATGCTCTCTTTTTTTTCTACCTAAGTGAAGAGAGTTCTACCACCCTCTGCAGATGCTTTTGGCTCTGGAAATTTTGCAAATACGGCTTTAAATTTCTGCTCACCCATTCCAGATGAAAACCTACACCAAACATGTATCTCACATTTTTTGTCAAAGTCAGAATAGAGACAGGAGTATTAAGAAATAGGCATTATAGAAATGGAATTAGAGAACTGCTAAGAGGTTAGATTTCTGCACACTGTATACCTTGTGCCTACGAGAATGTTGTATCCAGCCATACAACCCAGATGATAATAGTTATTTTCACTAGCTGTTATATACTTGTGTATCAACCTAACTTTAATTTGCAGTTATTAGGAAGCAGAATTCTAAATTAAATTAAATAATAAATGAAAATAAACAGCTTCAAAAGAGAGTTTTGGTGGACACAGTTTACTTTGCCGAAAAAGACTAAAATGTCTGCTCTGCACAATCCTGAAGAGGATAAAAATGTTCAGCAAAACTTTTCACTCAGAAAGAAGAAAACAGTCCTTTCAGGTGAGAAGTGAAAGGACTAGAAAAAATGGCACATATACAATTGTAACATATTTGGTGGTTTTCAGGATTTTAATTTCTGAGTCTTCAACTTCTTGAGCTTTTCGAGTAAAGCTGAGCATTAACGAGGAAAAAGTGGTAAGTATATTAATGACATTGTCCTTGACTGATGTGCAGCCGTACCAAGGAGCTGTGGGACACAGCCTGCAGAGCAGCCTCCCTGCAGAGTGCTGTGAGGTCAGCTCCCACGTACCCAGGGGTCATCTCGGCCAGCTGAGCCACATCCACGCCTGCAGAAATGGGCATGTTAGATGTCAGCAACTGCAGGATGGATCTTCTCTGTGTGACTGTTGGGGTCCCAATGATAATCTAAAGCGAATACAGTAAACAAAAAATTTAAGTAGATAGATAGCCCAATAAAGCTTTAAGGAGAGATGCATCAATCTTCAATCTACAATTAAAATGAAAAAACCGTAAGCATCTGCAAGCAAACAAACCCCTCAAGCACAGGTAAAGATAAAGAAACATAAAGAATCCCCTTGTCCATTTTCAAGGATATGGAGCTCTCAGTGTCCTGAGTAAAAAAAAAACACCTCACCTTACCCAAGTTGCACCAAACTAAAGAAACAGGACACCTGGCTCAAGCCTGTAGAATCCCACTATGAAACATGACCAGTAGACATTAAACTTTATTAACAGCCTCCTTCCACATCAATAACGAAAGACAAAAGTGTGTAAAAATAACGTGAATAAAACTTGTGTATGAATTTACCTCTCTGTCAAATCTGCCAGGTCTTCTCAGCGCAGGGTCTAAAGCATCCGGCCTGTTTGTTGCTGCCACCATGACCATCTTCCCCTCGCTCCTGACACCGTCCAGGAGCGTCAGCAGCTGAGCAACAATCCGATCTTCGGGGGCGTTGTTTGAGCTTCCTCGCTTCGGGCACAAAGAATCAATTTCATCGAAGAAGAGAATGGTTGGGCCTTCCTGTGACATTTCTCTGCCCTTTTCGAAGACTCTCCGCAGATTCTCCTCACCTTCTCCCGGCCTCGAGCCATGGGGGGCCGGGCCACTGACGCCAAGCAGAAACGCACCCACCTCTTCTGCTACTGCCTTTACCAGAAGTGTTTTCCCTACCCCCGGGGGCCCAATTAACAGCACTCCATTAGGGACGGAAAGCCCCAGCTTCTTAAAAGTTTTTGGAAAGCGCAAAGGCAGATCAATCAGCTCTCTCAAGGACTTTCCCACGTCATCCAGTCCCGCAACAGAAGCCTTCGCAGTGCCTCCCGACAAACGCCTGTACCGTTCCAAGGTGATCACCTCCTTAATTTTTATGCTTGTCTGGGGGGTCACCAATCCAGCCTCCTCCGCCGAAGAGTCAGCGGACAGTATTTCAACCTGCGCCACGGGATGGCCGGGGCTCGGCGCCACAACGACCGCGCACCGGGGCACCACGTACGCGCCCCTCAGCAGCTCCCCGACCGCCTCCCGCAGCGCCGCCGGCGGGGCCGGCCCCTCGAGCGCCGCGCCCCGCACCACCACCCTGACCGCCGCCCTCCGCACCCGCCGCGGGGGCAGCACCTCCAGCCGCCGTATATCCAGCGAGATGCCCGGCGGGGCCGCCGTCCCGCAGGCCAGGTCGGCCTGCAGGAACCCCTCGGCCAGGTCGCGGCGGGGCCACGCCGTGCACACGCAGCACCCGCCGCCGGGCAGCCGGACCCGCAGCGGGGCGCCCGGCCGGGCCCCCAGCCGGCCGAGCGCCGCGGGGCCCAGGCGGCAGCGCTGCGTGCCCACATCGCCCGGCTCCGGCGGCAGCAGCCTCAAGGAGGC
>JAWMRA010000016.1:20916876-20994205 GCA_035584735.1 Pseudotriccus pelzelni
GCGCCCGGCGCCGCCTGCCCGGCCGCGGCGTGACCGGGGCTGGGCGCTGCGCGGCCCGGCGGTGACAGCGCCCGCCGTGCCCGGCGCGGGGGCGGCGGTGCGGACCGGGGGTGCCGGTGTGCGCCGGGGGTGCCGGAGCCCCGCGCCGTTCCGGGCGGCCTGCGCAGGGCCCCGCGGGGCGATGTAGGGGACATGCCCTGACGGGACGAGGAGCGGTCGGGCACAGCTGCGCCAGCGGAGCCGCCCGTGGCGGGTGGGCCGCGCACGGCGAGGCACCCCCGGGCACCGCCGCGATGGCCGGGGCCGGGCTCTGGGCGAGCATCAAGTCCCTGCTGCGGAGGGGCGAGGACCCGCTGTTCCTGAACGACTCCAGTGCCTTTGACTTCTCGGACGAGGTGGGGGACGAGGACTTCCCCAGGTTTAACAAGCTGCGCGTGGTGGTGGCGGACGACGGCTCGGAGGCGGCCCCGGACACGCCGGTGAACGGGGCACCGCCGGGGCTGCCGTCCGACGACGAGTCCCTGCTGGAGCGGGACATCGCCCTGCGCAGCGCCCGGGCCGGCCGGCCGGACCCCTGCAGCGGCTGCAGCAACCGGCGGGAGCGCTCCAAGCAGAGGAAGGTGAAGAAGCGGCTGGCGCTCGCTGCCATCCTCTACCTCCTCTTCATGACCGGAGAGCTCATAGGTGAGTCGGGGGCCCTTTGTGCCATCCCTTGGGCGCGGTGCCTCGCAGCCTGTTAACGCTGCTCCGGCCTTGGCTTGAAGTGTTTACTGAGAGAAACCATCAGTCCTTTAGAGAAATCAGAGAACTTAGCAGCACGTTTAGAGAGTGAGAGGGAATGAAGTCCAACTTGTATTTTCAATGGAAAAATTTGCAACTTCCCTTGCCCGAATCTGTCATCAAATATGTTAAATATGCATAAAATATGCATTCTTTTATATGTCTAATGGCTTTTTATTTCTCCTTGTAAGTTTCTCCTGTAAGTTTGTAAGGCGTTTTTAACAAAGGAGAAGCAGCATGATCAATTTTGTTCTCAGTACTGTTTAGTTACTTCCATAAAATCTCTCTGTTTGCAGTATGGGAAGAGGGAAATACACCAGATTCAGCAATACGCAGTTACTTAGAACTGAAAAGACGTGTGTCCTGAGCTATCAATAGCAATCCAGTGAAGAAGCCACTCTCTGGACAACCTCTTGATGTCCTCCTGTGCTCTGGACTAGCATGTGCTCCATCCAGACATAAATCATAAACAGTCAATTAAAGTAATAGGTATATTAATACTTCCCATTACAACATATAAGAGGTACCAAGTAGTTGGATGAAAATATTTGTGGTTTTTGTTTGTTAGTACTTGCAGGAATATGGTGGGTTTTTACCTAAAAATGAGTTCCTGCATAATCACCTACTTGTCGTTGGACAGAAGAACGAGTCTTGTGCTCAAGTTCAGCTTTTATTGCTCCCTCCCAAGGGCTCACAACCAGGTGCTGTGCAGGTGGAGGAGAACCTGTGAATTATACAGCAGTCTGTGCCCAACAACTGCTTTATCCAACAGGCTTCTTGCAGGCTTGCAGCATAGGCTTGGAATAAAATTAAATGCAGAAGCCCCTAGGATGCCTAGATTAGCTGTTAAATATTATCCCTTTGCCATTGTCTAATAATTTTTACAGAGTTTAATATTTATCTTTTAATCTCTGTTCACTTGCCAATATGCATGTCTTGTTACTGTCTGTCTTTTGGGTACATCCGTGCCATTCAGTGCAAGTGTCTGCTCGGTGGGACTCAGCCTCTTGAAGAATGCTTAAATGTTCCCATCCACTGTCCCCTGATTTGGAGTCATGGGGAGCATCACACAGTGCCGGTACACTGATGTGTATGTTGAGCCAGGTCTCTGTAGCAATTAATTGCTTTTAAGTGGCTTTAATTTCAACATTCAAGTCTAAATCAGATGAATTATTTGCCATAATTCACAAAAAGAAAAAAAAAAAGAAATCATAAAAATTTTCTGGAAGTGAAGAGTAGAGATACCTCACGTGTAGTAACATGGGACCTACATCCTCCTCCTCCACACCTATTCAGATTTGGTCAGTTGTTTGCTCATGTGAAGTGAGCTTGTGCTCTTGGCTGCTTGACCTAGGACAGCTCTGAATTGTGTTTTTAAGACAAACTTGTATGAGATGGATAGGAAGCAAAATCATTGCTAGAGGATAAATAATGGCATTGTTCCTACAGATATAGGAAAAAAATTCCTTAAGAAAAATGTTCTGTTTTTCAGAAAGAGACCAGAATACTGACTGTGTCTGCACCAGTTTTATTTGGGGCCTTATTTCAGGAATGTGGGTTAATGGAAAAAAAGTGGTTTTGTCCTTCAGCATATCTCATTGTGTGGTTAGTCATTAATAACACTGCCACAATACACCAGCTTATCATGGATAAGGCACTTCGTGCCAACCCTGTTACCGGTTTTTGGCCGAATGGCTCCACTTGCCCCCCGGCTCCCTGTTTTTTCTCTGGCTGAGGTTTTGGTTCAGCATGAACTCAGGTTAATTTGATAAGTAACAGTGTTGTATCTTAGATGTAGACACCCTTTAACATGACAGTGATGTTATTTGGTTGTATTTATACCTAATACCAGAGTTTTGATGTACACTGAACTTAGTTCTTCTTAAAGGGCCTCTTAGTGGATAATATATCTGCACTATTGGCAAGTTGATGCCTGAAGTCACTAAGAGTGTGTGTTTGGGGCTTTGGATCTGATTCACACTGTTGTAGACTTCTCCATAGCTAGTGCAGGGAGAGCTCTAGAAAAAATAGATGTTAAGAGTAATAAAACTCTCATCACTGTCACATCTCCCTTACAGTCAGGGTTTGTCTGTACAAAGCATTAGTGCTTTAGTGAAGCCTCGTCCTCATCAGGTGCTTTTGCCACTCCCATTTCGTTCTTTGGGCACAGATTCAGAGAGCACTGAGGTCAGACCCATAAAATATTCAGGCATCCATCTTCCACAGAGAATAAATAGAGGGCTTGGGTATGTCTGTACTTACGTGGATCTCGACCTGAATGACTTGTCAATAGGGCAAGTAATCAGCAGCAGAAGAGTAACTTAAGACAGAGCCCTCCTGGGTCAATGCCCTACTGCTTTAATTTCTTTAACTTCAGCCTTGTAATGTGTTCTGTCTGGTTGGTTTCAAATTTTGGAACTTTATGAATTGATATGAAGCTCAGGTATTTGGGAAACTGTTTGATCATATAGGATGTTTTAACTGACTTCTTTCTATGATCTTTGACAGATTTGAGTTTCTGAGAAAAAAACAGAAGACCCTCTCAGACAATTAATTCGTTCAGTAAAAATCTTCTGCTGTCTGTTACCAATGTCAAGATGAAGGAAATCTTAATTCATCAGCTTTTTTTGTGAAATCATGATTGGCATATTTTTTTCAAAGGGCAGCCAAGCTCCTTGCCCCAGCCCATCTCAGTGTTTGTTGTTTAATTTGATGAACAGCCAGGTAACAACTTACACTTTGTGGAAACCATTTTGCATCAAGAAAAGAAAAACGTGCCACAAAACCTAGTTAGCTTTTCTGACAGGGTTTTGATATGTTTAGGGATTTCTAATTGATTGACCATGGGAAGAACTGCTGTCCTTCACAGGTCATTGAAAACAGTGGTGAACCATCAAGCTGTCTATTTGTAAAGGTTATACATGTCTTTTTTTCTAAGTTGCCAATTGTGTTTAAATAGCCCCTAGGCAGTACCTTTAACCAAGCAATGAACTTTTGGGAACAGAGAACCTTTGATTTCAGAATTCAATAAATGTCAATTTTGTTTTCTTAATCCACATGCTGCATTACGATCAGCTTCCGTACCGGAATTCCTTCTTTATCATTTTATTTTGAAAGGCTTTAAAAGTGAGAGGCTGTCCGAAATAGAATTGACTCCCTTGGACTGAAGTGATTCTCAAAGTTAATACTTATGAATTAACATATACACTGTAAATAATGATGCATGTAAACTGCTGAACTGAATGTCCTTAGAAGTAAATTATTGTTTCTTTTCTGTTGATTATAAAAGAGGCTGAGTTGCACTTTTTTTCTAAGTCTTCTTTTAAAATTGTGTGAGAACACAAACTGATTCAGAAAGGAAAGGCGTAACACATTTTAATCGAAAAGATGCTGAATTGCTAAATCTTAAAAACTCATTGTTTTTGAGCTGTGATGGCCTTTTGGAGACATTCAGAAGAATTTGACTTAGGATGGAGGATGGGAACTGGTTGAAATGTAGTGTATTGTAGTTACCCACAGTACAACAACGCTACAGCAGCAGGCGCGCTGTGTGTGTTTGGCTGGGGAGGAGAGAGTAGCTCTGTCTGCAGGTGTGCCCATACAAGCACCCGCAGCCACACACACACAGACTTTATGACTGCTCTTAAAAGCAAAGTTGTGAATTCCCCTTTGCCATATTTCCTCGTGGTCAGCCTCTTCACTGAGACAATTTTAACTGTATATGAAGATTGCTTAGTTTGAAATGTTAGTTGGAGCCTCAAGCTTGCCAAATGGCACACAAATGGCACACCAGCTGCATGCTTCGCTCAGTACAAATTTACAGCCTGAATGACAATCTCAAGGTAAAAAGAGAAACCAAATCATAGCCGAGCTGACACTAAAGATGTGATCTTTTCTGAGAAAATGGGCTTACCTTCAAGCATATGGAAGACAACACACCCAGTCCTTGATTCCCCTTTGGATAAGGGATATTTAAGAGAGAGGTGCTTTGTTCAAATCTCTCACCATCCAATAGTGGCATTAGCAATTGAATTGGAACGAAGATATTAACCTTTGATCTCGGGTTATTTGTCTCAATACAGCTCATAATTACAAGAAAAAAATTATGGTAATAAATAACAAAGAAGAGTGCTGTGCAATTGAAAGTCATTGCCTGCAATAGATATTGGCAGAACTCATGCAATCCTGCCAGGACAGGGAATAATGAAGGTTAAAAGGTATTGTAACAAAAATAGAAAGGGGGCAGGGTAAATTTCGTTTTTATTGAGTCTTTGGACTTCTGTCCCTGTTCTGAAATGTCACAGTGTCTAACAGAGGTATTTTAATAAAAGGATCAATTGATTAAACACATGTACAGTAATATATAGAGGAAAGATACAAAACTATTTTGGGCCTGATCTTGCACATGTTATTAGGCAAGTAGTCTCTGTGAGAATAACCTGAGTGAATCCTTTGTACGTTACTCTTAATAGAAAGCACACTTGACTGCACTTTTAACTGTGGTACCTTTAAATTACTGCATGGCATTTTGCTTGTAATAGCAAACCCCCCCACGCATTTAGTGATTATAAGACGGGCTCTCCTGCACTTAATGCACTGTTCTGAAAATAAATAACTGTCTGCCGTGCCAAGAGGATGTTATCTAGAATAATTAAAAATGTCACGTGTCCTGACTTTTCCAATTTTGTTTTCAGGTGGCTATGTTGCTAACAGTCTAGCAATTATGACCGATGCACTTCACATGTTAACTGACCTTAGTGGTATTATTTTGACCCTGCTTGCTCTCTGGCTGTCTGCAAAATCTCCAACAAAGAGGTTCACTTTTGGATTTCATCGCTTAGGTATGTAGATACCAAATTTTGCTATTAAAGAGTATTTCAAGCAACAACTATAAAGATCAGCAAATTGTAGAAGGATAAGTAACTAGAAAGTAGCAGCAAACCTAAGAGTTGCTTTAACACCCTGACTCTTAATGCCCTTTCACTGACCGTTTGGATATACTACTTAGGTAGTATTGCCAGAAGGGAAGAGATTAAAAAAAAAAACCCCATGGCTAAAAGTTTGATGGGAGAGTTTCATTCATTGGGAGTGAGATGAGTGTCTTCATCTCTGTGGGAGTAGGACTTGGCAGAATCAGAGTTAAATTCTGAATGCTTGATTCATCTTCATCTTAAAGAGGAAGGTTGGGGAATTGGATACATGACCACATTGTAAGTGTGACTTCCTACAAATTAACCACAGCCTAAAATGTTTAAAAAGGGTTCAGAGGAGGGAAACTCTTCTGAGCAAGAACAAGGGTGGCTACAGAGCTGTGTTTCACAGCCCATCCATAGTTAATGGACTGTTGCATCAGCTCAGGCCCCTGTGCATTTTTGTGCTTTGGAACTGAGGCTGCTGAGCAAAAGAGGGATAGTTCTTTGTACTCACCGCTGTACCACTGTTACTGCTCGTGTGACACACTGAGGAGCTTGTTGGTGCAGGAGCTGTGCACGTCAGTCTAGTCAGTCTATTGTTGTTCACAACAGATTATTGCCAGTGCCCAGGATTTATGAAGTCTCGTTGACTTCAGCAGAATTGTGAAACTGGAAAAAGTGAAAAATGACATTTTAATCCAGAACTAAAAAGTTATGTAGAATATATTATTAGAGAGCCGTGCCCTGCCAGAAGTCGCATACATCATTCCTCTTGCATTCCCCAAACCACACAAAGCGGAGGTCAAAATGTCCTGTGGTTTGCAGTAGAACAAGTTATTTAACCTCTGCCTGGTTTAAGTGTCTGTAAAAAAAAGTATAAACAGGATTATGAACTAAACCTTGGAAGGGTATTTTCAGGATTCAGCACTTCATGTTTGGAAATGTCATGATGATAAAGATTGTTTTCATGTGCTTGTGAATTGGATATAATAATTCACAATATACAGCTGCAGGTCTTGTAGACATTTTATCAAAATCTTCAAAGCTTTATTTTTCATGAAATAGATAATTTCTAGTGTCACATTTTCTACCTGTGTTCTATACATTCTATAGCATACATTTTTCAAGGAATTTCAGTCTTGTGTAGTCATTATTTGCAATTCTTATTTTGGCTGCTAGAACAGCAGTAGAATTCAACAACTCCATCACTCCTTGTCATTTGTCATCAGTTAGTCACTAATGCATGAATGCATAACTCTGTACACTAGTAAAGCTCTTTGGGGCTTTAGCAAGAAAGCATTAGCAATGCCAGCATTTCCCATTACAAACTTTTCTTTCATGAAGTTTTAATTTTGCCATAGGAGCTCCCCTAATACTGAAACCTGACCTTGCAGGTAGGCCCCTGGCACTTGCTCATACTCTCCAGAAGGATGTTTGCTAGCATTTATACATACTTTAACCCTATTTCAAAATCATTTGAGTAGTTTATATGTCTTTGTAACTTTTCTAAAACCAAATAGCACATAAATTGAACATGCCATGGCCTACCTTAAAACAGGAGTTTACCTGGGGAAAAATAAAAGAAACTTACTTAACCATTAAAATCTTATTCAGTTCTGTAAATTTTCACTGACTTTTCAATTAATTTGCAAGCACAAATCCCTGAGGATTCTTGCCATCTCATTTTCTATATCTCTGTTTTCCTTTCATTTTACTGCCAGGAAGAATAGTGGCCAGCCTGATCCAGTGGTGGTCCATGGGCTCGATCTGGCCCATAAAATTAGTTTGTGTTGCCCACCATCTTCTCCCTGTACAGGGAGCAGCCTCTCAGTTCTGCAACAATTACTTCTTTTCCGCTGCCCAGTGCCAGTAGGTGGTCAAAGACTAGAACAGGTTGTGGAGTGTCCCCCAGTTGAAAATACACAAAACCTTACTAGAGGCAGCCCTGAGCAACCTGCTGTAGTTTCCCTCCTCTGAGCAGGACTACACAGTTTCCAGGTATTCCTTTCTACCTCAGCCATTCTGCTGAGTAGCAGCAGTGCAGCTCTCACTGGAGGAGGAGGAGGACTAGAGCCTGGGGCTGGGATGGGGGAGGAAGGTTTCTGTGGCTGCAGTGAGGAAGAAAAAGCAGGTAAAAGCTCTGCCAGGGACCTCCAAAGTACAGAAGATGGGATGGTTCAAAATTACTACACACAGGTTTTTTTGAAAAAGCCCATTTGTGAAATTTATGTGCCTGACTTTAGGCACCCAGTCTGAATGCCGTGGCCTGAGGGCCCAGTTTCACACATCAGTGAGTGCTGGCAATGGAACAAAGCAGTTTCTAGGGTATATCCTTGCTGTAACACATTTTCCCAAATAACCTATATGTAAGAAGCTTGTCAGCAAATAATACCAGTTCAGCAATAGCTTAAATTTCATGTGAGAGATGTTAAAACATGACAGAATGATAAAAATAGGATACAGATTGGGCACCTGTCTCAGAGAAAGATGTGGAACATTTGTTTAAATCTGGGAATATGTGCAAGAACTGTCTCATCACTGACCTGCTTTACATTATGTTTAAGATAATCCATACAGTACATTAGGCATGAGAACGTTCTAATGAACAATATTTCTGGTACTCATTATAATTTTTGTGTCTAGAATGATGAATTTTCAAACTTGTTCCCATAAACATTGCTTGATAAAGACAACAGACCTATTAGTTGTCTAGTCAAATTCCAGAGAGAAGTTAGTACTAGTTTTCATTTATTTGAATTCTCTTTGGCTGCACATTATGTATGCTCCATCTTCAGTTTTATTCCTTTCTCAGTGGTGAAAAGGCAGCTGACAGATTCAGGAATGGGTTAGAAAAGTGAAGACAAAGTAATGGAAATTGCAGTCATGTCTAAAAAGGATTATATTCTTGAAGGCAAAAATAGTTCTGTTTCACCACCAAGTGTAGATACCTCCTTTTCAGCAAGACACTGAGCAGATTTAAGCATAGATATGGAACCTGGCACTTTTCCATTGCTGCAGAGACAATGTTAGTAATGACAGAATCAGCCAGTCCACTGAGACAGTGCACAGTTCATTTCACAAGAAGTGAAAGATCTCAGCACAAATCTACAATGCTGACATGACAATGACTGTGAAAGAGCCTGCAAGGAAAACACTGGTTTCCATTGCAGAAAACATGGATTTAGATTGTAAAAGCACTATATGTTATTTCTCTGGTAAATGGTAATGTGCTATGGCTTCAAAAGTTTTTTAAAAAGCATTCTGGAAAACCTTCTAAGCAATGTATTGTGTATTGTGTTGCCCTGAATAATCTGCTAACTTTGTAGAGAAGGCTACCACTTACATAGATATTTCCAGGATTTTCAGATTGCTCTGAAATCATCTGAGATTATGACAGTTGCCTTTCAGAGACTTGTTATTGCCTGGTAATGCTGGTACTTGTCCAGGCACTGACACACCACCCAACAGCTGAATGCATTGGGGTGAATTTCTCCTCCTATAATGATGTTAAAAATTCAGTGTATGGATCAAGTGATTTTGGTGATACTAAAATGCTGATATAGCATGCAGTAAATAAAATTAAAACACTTCTGTGTTAGAAGTGACATCTTCTGCAGTAATCAAAGTTGTGCTACATGCTGACAGATTCAAAGTGGAGGGAGAAGTGAGGCAATTCTCAGATGAGTTTTCTCAGAGCCGTGCTATTATAGCCATGAGCAGAATTTTGCCCTTACTGGGGAATAAATCAGGGCAACATGTGTGGACCTAAGGGAAAGAAGAACCATTAAAATTTCAAGTAAATTAATTCTAACTCTGATCTTTGAGTTCACACAGGAAGGCTGAGGTCCCAGTGATCCATCTGGCAAGTGACAGTAATGAGCATTGCACATAATGATTACAGATTACTCAGGCATGGCTGCAGATCTACATGCAGTACAATGGAGTGAGCATTAAGGTTTTCCCAGTGCTTTTTGCAAAGCCCTGTATTAACTTGCTTTTAACTGAGACAGTTGTTAACTGGGCCAGTGTTTTCTCTGTCAGCTCTCTTGCCTTTTCTTATTTTTTTTTTAAACTTCAGCTGCAATAGGGTAATAATTTTAAGCTAGAGGGTAAAAGCACGTTTATGATAAAAGGAATCTAGTGACCCATCTAGGAATACCTATATTCCTTGTAGCAAGACCTTAAAACTGTAATGTGAACTCATTCTCCTCAGGTTTAGGTATGCTGTTACCAGCCCTGTTTCACGACTTGAGTACTGAGGCAGACAGCACAAAGGTCCTGACCTGTAGAATATTCAGACCTGTTTAGCTCACATCTGAACAGCAGGAACCTTGTAGAGAGCTGCAACCACTTTTCACAAATGTAAATGGCAGTGGAAGGTGCAGCACAGTCAAATAATTACGAGTTCTTACTAACTTTCTAATTTTATCTTTATTTAGATATATGTTTCCTTTTGAAAGTCTCTGCTGATCAGATAAAATTCCTACACCAAAATGTTGGTCACAATGCTCTTACTTTTGTGAAATATGAATATTTGGTAAATATTAGATAATGTTAAAAGAGGATGTCACACCAATAGTGATACTAACATTCAGCAATCCTTTGTAGCTGAAATCTGCGATAGATAATGTGGATGTGTAGAAGCTTAGGACTGTCATGTCTGACAAGTTTGTACTGTTCGGTTTGTGTATCTTTTTATAATTTTTTCTTCATCCTAAATACAGAATGATATATAAAAGCCATTTCTAAATCCACCTTAATACTGTGGACACTTGAAATCAGACTTTCTCTTATGTGTGTTGGTGATGTTTGAGATCACCTGTCCTCCTCTCCCCTGGACAGGGCCTTTGCCTGCAGCTTCTCAGGCCAAGGTGTTGGGTTGTCTGAGGAAGTCAAGGTCAGTCAACCTCTGCAGAAGTTTTCAGAGAAGACATGATTTGAGGGATACACTGATGGCAGGGAAGCGTGGAGGAGTTGATTAGAACAAACTCCATTTGTTAATCCTACTTTACAAGTGTTACTTACCGCTAAACATGTTAGTTTATAGTAGGTTTTATAATACTCATAAAATCATTAAAACGGTTAAGGCTCTGTCCATGTTCTAATTTGGACATTTTTATAATGTTGTTTCTTTTCTTTTTGCAGAAGTACTGTCAGCCATCATTAGTGTACTGCTGGTCTATATCCTTATGGCATTCCTCTTATATGAGGCTGTTCAAAGAACTATCCATATGGACTATGAAATAAATGGTGATATCATGCTGATCACAGCGGCCGTCGGTGTTGCAGTTAACTTAATGTAAGATCTTCCCTTCTCTCCATTAACACTCATAAATGTATCTCTGAATAAGCTGCTAGTTCATTCATGGCCTGTAACTTTCCCATGGGATGTAATTTTGCTGGACCTCTTAAATTTTATAAATAAGGCAAGAAATTATGCTGAGCATTACTTTTTCAATTATTGGGTTTAAAATGAAAGAAAAAAACCCAAGAAAATATTAAGCTATTAGAGAGCATCCAAAGGAGGGCAGTGAAGATGGTGAAGGGCTTTGAGGGGAAGCCGTGGGAGGGGCAGCTGAGGTCGCTTGATCTGTTCAGCCTGGAGAAGAGGAGACTGAGGGGAGACCTCATTGCAGATACAACTTCCTTGGGAGGGGAAGAGGAGGGGCAGGCACTGATCTCTTTTCTGTGGTGACCAGTGACAGGACCTGAGGGAATGTCCTGAAGTTGTGTTGTGGAGGTTTAGGTTGGATATTAGAAAAAGGTTCTTCAACCAGAGGGGGGTTGAAACAGGCTCTCCAGGACAGTTGCTTACAGCACCAAGGCTGCCAGAGCTCAAGATGTGTTTGGACAGTGCTCTCAGGCACATGGTGTGACTCTTGGGGATGGTCCTGGGCAGGGCTCAGAGTTGGACTCGACAACCCTCGTGGGTCCCTTCCAACTCGGCATATTCTGTGATTCTGTGAAAACCCACCCACACACCCAACTCTGAAAGCCTGTTTCTTGGAGTGCTTTTCTTCTTTCCCTTTCAGAATGGGTTTTTTGCTGAATCAGTCCGGCCACCTTCACTCGCACTCCCACTCCCACTCCCACCCTCACTCTCACGTACCTCAGTCGAACTCCCCGAGCGCAGCCCACGGCAGTGGCCACGGGCACAGCAGCCTGGCCGTGAGAGCAGCATTTGTACACGCCCTGGGGGACCTGGTCCAGAGCATTGGCGTGCTCGTGGCTGCCTACATCATACGCTTTAAGGTAAGGAATGGCTGCTCTTTGAGGCAGCGTGGAATTCTTTTAACTTCAATGATTAAATTAAAAAGGGACCTGATTTTATAAGTATGAAAAATAGCTGTGATATTTTATTATAAGCTTCGTACGTTCATGGAAAATAAACAAAACTGTACTAGATATTCTGTAACTATTCAAACAAAGAAAAATTTGTAGAAGTTGGAATTAGAACTAACTGCATTTTCTGAGTCACATTTTTGTAAGTGAGCTTATTTTCAGACATCCAGTAACACTGTGGAGTTTCCCTTGCAGCCAGAATACAAGATTGCTGATCCTATATGTACATATGTATTTTCCATACTGGTGGTTTTCACAACAGTTCGAATTCTCTGTGACACTGGAGTTATTATTCTGGAAGGTAAGATCTGTGCACACTCTGCAGTACTTTACATGTCAAATACCAGAGAGCACTGGCACTATTTTGACATCACAATTGCAATTTCTAAGTGGATTGTGCCTGGAGATCTGTTTGTCTTGCTGCTGCTTTGGTCTGTTGGTTCTTTATGGCTCATCTGAATTGCAGCAGAGTTTGGGTGTGTTTGACCTCTGCCAGAATGATGCAAGTCCTACCTCTGCTCGCACTTTGCCATCAGGAGATGGGGAAGTGAAATGCACAGAACTTTATTGTGTGCCTGCAGTGGCTTTCACCTAAACCAAGTGAACCTTTGCCCAGACTCAGTTCTACGCTTTCACTTCAGTTACTGGTAAAGTTGGAGAGGGTGTGGATCATGTAAAAGGAGGAAGCAAGCTTAGGCCAAGAGGCTGGACATGTGGTTCACTTCTGTCCTGTCTTCGCCTTTTCCACAAGTGCCTTTGTGTTACTTGTGTGTTTCTGCTGTTACCATAAGAGAAGCTACAAGTAAAGAGTGGTGTAAAAAGAAGAAATAAAATGGGGAAGAAAAACCTGAACGTAGGCTAAAGATCTTATCTCATGTAGAGGGAAAGATGCCAGCAACATTCTTTGCTTTATCATAGCTTACCTGCCAACTCTTACTGCTTGATGTAGTGCTCTTACTTCATGAAAGTGAAGATGTTAGGGCTGGGAAAAAGTCCTAGGTTTTAGCTGCACCTTCCTAGCTGTCTCAAGTGAATTATTGCTGACTTTACTTTTATTAGAAATTAATTTTATCTCTTATTTGGAATCACAGGAGTTCCAAGGCATTTAAACGTGGATCGCATTAAGGAAGACTTGATGAAAATTGAAGATGTTTATTCTATAGAAGATTTAAATGTTTGGTCTCTCACTGCAGGAAAAACAACTGCCATAGTCCACTTGCAACTAGGTAAGCTACTGTATAGCATAATTCTAAATTAAATGTAAGTGTAGGAAAACCCCCACCACTTCCTTTTCATAATGTTATCTAAGTTGAACCAAGAAGTATCATTCTGGGGTTTTGTACAGTGAGCAATAAAACCTCTTTACCCAGAAAGACATGGTGTAAGTGAAAATCGTGCAAATAAAATACAGTCATACCAAAACATCCAGTACAGATTCTCTGGGTAGGGGTAAAAAAGCAACACACAATTTTCCCTCAGAAGTTCCCTCACTTGTCTAGGGAAAGAAAAGGGGAAGTTCTAATGTGGAACAGTCTGACATGTGAAAAATAGATGTTTTTCCGAAACGTGCTGATTTACACATCTAACTATACCATGAATATTAATTCTTAGTAAAAAAGCCCAATTTTGGGGGGGGATGCTGTCTAACACACACAGTTTTATCAAGAGTTGAATCTAGTTGGAGAATATAGACCTAGAAGTATAAAATAATATAGAGAGAGTACAAAGTGACCACAGATCAACAGTAAACTAATAAATGAGTGTGAACAAAGGTTATTGTAGTTGGTAACACTGTGATACTTTTGAGAACAGATGGACTGTCCGAGTTTCTCAGATAGTGAATTTATTACAATTTTCTTAATTTTCCAGTTCCTGGTAGTTCATCTAAATGGGAGGATGTTCAGTCCAAGGCCCGACACCTGCTGCTGAACACCTTTGGAATGTACAAGTGCTCTGTCCAGCTCCAGAGTTACAAACAGGAAATCAGCAAAACCTGCGCAAGTTGTCAGAGTTCCAGTGCCTAATTTCATATGTTTTGGGAACTGCTGCCTTATTCTTTACCTTGTAGTCAAAGACTGAGAGCAATAAATGCAAAATGAAAATTCTCAAATAACCATGAATATGTGGCTTTGTACCATGGGACATGCAGCAGGGAGAACTAGTGCTGCAGAAAGTGCAGTGGTTGCCCTACGGAACATGTGTTGTACTCTCTTCCTTGTACTGATTTACTCAATTTATTATGATTTTGGGACACAGCTGTTTTCAGATTATTGTTTACAAACTGCAATGTGGCTCTGCAGATACCTCACAAATTACAGTCCAATATTGTCCTTTAACCATTACATACCACAGAGTACCTGCACTCCAAATGGAGCATCAAATATTCAGTACTTCAATCAAAAGTCTCTCAATGCTGACCCTGCCAGGGTTGCACAATATGTCAGGATCCCCAAATTCATTATTCAGTATTTTTGCAATAGTAATTTTCATTCAGTGTCTTAAACTGGAATGCATACAGTGCTAGTTGAATTTTTATGGAATCTGTCCCTCTGGAGACACTGCAAAATACAGACTTTACTGTACCCACACCAGAAAGTTAGCTTTAATCTGGGCATTCAGAGATCCAGACAGGAAGATCTTTGCCCAGACTTGTGGTATTTAAGTAGAGACCCAACACTGGACCCAAAGTGTTTTAAGTGATCAGTTATCTTAATGTGTTTTAGAATAGGGTTTATACATTGGAAACAGGTTATTTATTTTACAAAGTTTTGACTTGTAAAATGACTTTACTATAAATAGTCTTGAATATCTAAACCCATTATTTGATTCACATTAAAAGGCCAGTTGATTAGCATGCACTCTAACTGTAATTAATAAATGTCCTGTAATTGATCATTTTTCCATGATTGTTTTGTTTTAAAAGAAAAGTCAAATGTTAGAAACGATGCTTGATGTGGAGATGCTCTCCAATGCAATCTGCAGACATGCCAGAGATGTGCATCCAACAGGAGACTGGGGAGCAGGAGTTTTAGAGATGCACTATTCCATCGGTCACGGATCTCTGACCTTTCCATCTTTGCTTTGAGCACAGCATGCCAGTATCCTGACAGGAATGCCACTGCAAAAGCAGTTCCCACTACTTAGCTTATGAATAAAGCAAAATCCAAGCAAGCTCAGTAACCTGATGGTGTTGGACAACAATGTCATAACAACCTACCGTGGCAGAAAGGCCTTTTTGTGTTTATAGAGATGAGAGATCTGAAGGGACTGTTCATTCATCTGGACACCTCAGAGTCCCCAGAGCTGAATTGTTTGGCCTCATTGTGGAACCGTTCTACTTTGAATGTACACAAGATATAAATCTTGACACTAAGCTATCCTACACCTCCAAGCTCAGATTTACACCTGCTTGTGAAGTCATTGGCAATGAAGAAGTTAAGGGCGGCAAGAACACGACCTGCAAAGTTCAGAAGATGGGAAGAACTTGGCTTTATATATTTTTTGTTTATTCTGGACTTTGACCTTTATGCAGAACTTCCGCTGACATCAGAAGTGGTTCTCAGTGTGGATCAGAAAGGAAAATTGCCGCCCAGTTATGGATATTGTGATACTCAGCTGTGAATAGTTAAGCTGTTGTCTGTTTCTAAAGTTTCATGTATTCATCAGGCTGATTTGTACCTGCAATTGGTGGTAACAATCTTGGCTTCTTTTCTTCCCTTTTTGGAGGTAGGGGTCACATGCTGAATTTTTATTGGTTAAAAGTGACAGCACATTGTGAATTTGGACAAAGTGCACATAACTCTGGGTTGTGTTTGTATCTGTTCTGGCAAGAAATGGGAATACTTGAGTCCAGCATGGGAGCACAGGCAGCTCAGAGGCCCAGCAGCCCTGTGCACAGGAAGGTAATGCTGCAATACAAACACTGTCATTAATTAAGCCATATCACAGTTCATGGAAGATGTGCATCCCATCCTTACAAACTTACTGGGAAAAAAAACCAAACCACAAACAACAGGTATTTTGCACATACTAATACTCAAATGGGTTTTAATTAAATTGGGGTTTACAGTTGATGTAATTAGGTGTTGAAGTACACTAGACATGTATTGTATTTGCAGTTTTTTAATAATTTACTACACATTTGTTTAATTGAAGAAAAAAGCAGAAGTGTGTTGCTTTGATGTGAGTTTTATTAAATCAGTTATTAAACTTCGCATTGTCTTATAAAATATTTACTTGTATTTCTCTCTCGTCATCTTTGAATTCTTACAGCAACCTTTGATTCTTAGAGCAGGTGTTTTTTTGAAATGTCTGAGCACTCAACTCAGTGTGGAGGTGCTGCATATGGAATTAATTAAGTCCTCCTCTTTAGTCGGAACAGTTTAAATCTTGTTATTTCTCATGCAGTAAATACACTTTTGAAAATATAAGCTGGTAAATGATGGTGAAGGATCACCATAAAGCAACTGGCAAAACATTCTTGAAACCCTCCATTCACCCTCGAGGGGCCTTTGTTACCAAGGTCTGTAGACTGGAAGTTCAGAGAAAAGGCAATAAAAGACGAAATGAAACTAAAGAATAAAAGTAGATTTTTATAGATACTGCAAGATCATTTTAAGTATCAGCTTAGAAATAGTCTAAGCAGATGTCCAGCACATCCAGATTATTTCATGTGGCTGAGATAATTTACACAGCTTTACATTAATTTTCCTTCTACCAAATCCTCTGCTTGAAATGAAAATGCACATACTTGGCAGAACTTCTGTCTAAGCAAAAGACTTGGAAGGTGACTTTCCACAACTAGTATCCCTGCTTTCAAGAGCTGTGCTGCAATGCTCTTGCTGACTGAGCAGATGAAATCCAGTGAAAATTCTACCACCTCTGAAAGTCTACACTGGGAGAAGGCTTTTCCTTCCTAAATCTGTGATTGTCACCCGTCTTTTTTTTGAAGCACAGTTAAAGTTTTGATGACAACCTACTCATATGAGTCAATACAGCATTTTCATATGGAGTAGACTGCAAACCCTCACATCCCACTCTTCTATTCTGAAGTGTCCTTATCCTAAGAAGAAAACAGAAACCTATTTTGTTTCAGAATATGTGGTGTTTTTTTTTTTTAAATTGTGTTGACATTTAGTCTTTTCCATACCAGCAGCATTTGTTTCTACACCAGCAGAATTACCATTTAAAATGTCATACCTCAATCTGGTCTTCAATTATTTTACTACAGTACATATCTGCTGCTTCTTGCAGAATCGCTCCCAACTGGGAGAATGACTAAGAAAAGCAGTAGGCTGGCATTTAAAAGTGATTTTCTGACATAAAACTGAAAACCCCAGGAGACACCTATCAACTGATGAGTGGCAAATCTTTTGTTCAGGTATTTTGGCAGGATCTCATGAGGACACAGTGTTGACGTTGCACAGAGCGGGGCTGTTAAGTGTTTCTTCTCTCTACAGATACTACAAGAGTATAATAAATGAAAAGAGGTTGTTGGGTAATTAGACATGATATATACTGCAGCAGCTTTCTAGACTCCAATAAACTAGTCAATTGCCAGAGAAGTTTCCTTGGGGTCTCAAGGGAAGGGGACAATCTACTGTAAATACCCAGCTCATTTCCCTCTATCCACCCAAAATGGCATTGCCAAGGTCTTTTTTCCTTGATGGTTGCTCCAAGCATATTGCCTTGTTTCAGGGGTTCGCACACCCAACTCAAATGTTACATTTCACCAGCACTTTGCTGTGCCCCTGCTCTCAGCCTCCCTCACTCTGTTTTCTTGCAGCGTTCTTCCCTCTCCACAGTGTCACCAATAATGTCCAGCTCTCACCCTGTGCTCCTGCTGCTTACACGCTCACCGGGAGCTTCTCACACAGCACCAGGTGTGAAACACACTCCAACAGCTTGCAAGGCCTGTGCTATTCAAATACAGGCTTGTCCTTGCCCAAAGTCCATTCCCTCTCCCATCAATAAATTAAAAAAAACCTTCTAGCCAACAACTAGTTAATCCATGGAAAAGATCTGATCTGGAAACCTCTACATCCCCTTTCTACAAAAAAAATAAAATAAAGATAAACGTCCTCCATGTTCCTCACCCTTAATCCGCCTTCCAGCTTCACTTGTTCCTCCCCTCCATAACAAATCACGCTGGGCACTAACTGAGAGTCTCTGTGCTCTGAAGCTGGCAAATCCCCTTCTGTTCCAACTCCCCTCGTTCCATTTTCCACAGCTGAATGCCCTAGGAAGGACCAGACATGCTTTTTTGTTCTGTGAAATACCTGACACAACTTTGGAAGCAACATACCTGCCTTTGGTATGTACAGCTGTAAAATGATGACATCCCAGACAGTACTTTTTCATCTCTATTTTCCTTTTCTCCACTGTGTTCTGCTTTTTTTTCCCCTCTCAGTATCACGGGTTGAAAGCAACCAGTGCTAAACACACAGGACAAAATAACTGCTTTTATTACAGCTGTGAAGCATTTACACCTTTAATGGCATCAATTTATGTAGGAAAAAAGCCACTTCATAAGACAAAGCATAATTTTATCCTTGAGATAACTGCTTTATGATTTCCTTATATTATACACAGTGAAAAGTTGTTTTTACAGGACCCTGACTGGCCACTATGAAGGCACATGATACTAGTTAATGAGTGTGTTTTGCAGTAAACTAAGTACTGATACATCCAGGGCTTTCTAATTCAGCTGATGAATAAATAAAAGCATCCAGATGGCAAGCAGACAAAAAATTAGTCTTTGTCACAGGTGCATCAAGAGCACTCAAGTCCCTGCAATCTTCCTATTTCTTTTTCCCACAAAAAAGAAATTACCTAATAAATACCTAAATAAATGTAAACTTATAAAACCACTTCTTTAAGTCTAAATGGCCTATTAAATTCAGAGAGTTTTTGAGAAAAACGCTGTTAACAAACATTTTCACAGGTAAGGTGGTGGTCAATATGTGAACCCAGCACATAATTATTGTTGATTTTTTACGGATTTCACGTGCTCCTTTTTCCAAGCCCCCAGTGAGAACGAGTCTGACACACCTGAACGGACAAAGGACTCTCCCCTCACCTGGCAACTTCCAGGCCGTTCCCGAATTTACCAGACGATGGCGCCCTGGTCCCAACGTTGATAAAGGGAGTTGTGTCCTGAGGAGAACTTTTTTTATGGGAAGGGAATATATTTCGTCACGTATTTTAGAAATTTCTTATTAGGAAGTAAAACAAAAAAAAACCCCACCCACACACCACGGTATTTTTTCCTTTTTTTTTTCCTAAGTTCAACAGAGGGAATTTGACTTTGTCATAGATGCAAATAAGGAAAAGCACAAACCTAGCACAGATTGGCTAATCAGTTTTTGGGAGGGAGTTTAGATACTTCTTGAAGGCATATACAGGTAAATATCATGGAATACACACTCAAATGCTTCCCTCTATTTCCAAATATGCAATAAAAACGTTGTATGAGGGGAAATTACTTGTGGTGACAGGTGTTTGAAATGCAAATAGAACAAATGATATTAATGAATGTAAACAACATAAGTTATCGTGCAAGCCCTTTGTTTCTATGAAAATAAGTTTTGCTTCTTTGAGGTGCTGAATTCATAGTTCCAGGACAACATATACTTCCACCTGAAACACCCCAGACTGTGCTTTTTTGTAAAGAATTGGACGACACTTTCCATCAAAAACATACACTGAGAGAAAAAATTTTGTTTCAAAATAGGCAAGTACAATTGTAAACGTGGAATGCTGTTGTGTTTGCATGCTGCAATTGCTAGTACAATGTTGTCTTTTGATCTGGTTTAATAGGCTTCAGAGAGAGAAAACAGAAATGACAGAGGCTGATGAACTCAGAACCACAACTTCCTTCCAGTAAGGTCTTCTTTCATTTTTTCAAGCTGTTAAGCAATTCTGTGTTTTTTAAGCTTTTGCAGAAGACACACACCTTAAACTGGAAATAGAAATTGCCCAAACAGTTACACACTGGTTTCTTTCTACCTAGATACTTGCTTTAAATGGAACCTTGATGGAACCAATGAGGAAGGTTCTCAAGTAGCCTGGCTGCCTCCACTTGCCACAGAGCAAAGCTCAAGTCGTATAATAAAAAATTCAAAGGAAAGTGACTCTCTGCTTATCAAAAGCTAAAGGTCCAAGGGCAGTAAGCTGTAAATGAAGATCTGTTTTAGATACACTCACTTGTGGATGCCTGTGCATTACATTAGGTCCATTAATGGCCTCTGTAAAGCAGCAGCCTTCTTCCACATTCAGAATGATCTTCTTTCACACTCAGACTTACTACATTTGAGGCCACTCTGGAGGGAGGATCAAGGGAAGAGGTTGTCCCTAATTGTAGCTGTCAGAGCTGGAAAGAAGCAGCTCACGGAGTAGAAGTAATAACAGAATTAAACCCTGCTAATAGGCCCAGCACCTGCTATGGCAAAGTAGGGGTATTCATAATGCAGGTTCTTTGCTTGGATTTTTTTTCTCCTTTTTTTTTTTTTTTAGGAGTTCATACTTTGTTGATGATACAAGGTGTGTTTGTGTACAAAAGAGGAAGGAGGGAAGAAAAGAGATAAAGCCAGATCACGTGGGTACTGCAGATAGCAACTGGAAAACATTGGACTCCATTACATTACCAGGCAACCAACTGTGGAGCACACTACTATTTCTGCACCAAATTGTGGGGGTCAGAAATGAAGTCAATACCAAATTCCTTCACAGGCTGTAGCATTAACTGATCTGTTGTGCAGTTCAACTAGGATGTCTGATGGTTTTACAGTCATTTTCTCTTAAACAACATATGTTTTACTCATCTAGCCTACACCACACTAATGTGCTGATCATGTTCTGATGCTAAGGCCAAAAAAAAAAAAAAAAAAAATTGGAATGTTGCCCCCATCTCCCTTTATGTTGGGTTGCCATACTTCCTTTTATTTGTTTAGTGAAGAAGAAAAAAAGTCCGATAGGTAAAGAAGTTCTCTTAGCTTTCGCTTTTCAAAACTGATTACACATTGCTTCAACAAATGCTCAGCTGTAGCTACAATGACACCTCTGTGCTGTAGTGTTTCTTACTGAGGAACGCACGTTACACCTGTGGCACTGCCAGCCAGCCAGCTGTGAGGATTCCCCAAACAGATAGGAAGCTCAAACACTTCAGTTCTTTATGGAGTGGATCCCTCTGTGACTTTGGTGGTGACTTTGTACAACGTGCTACTGTAGCACTGAAGTTCTGGCTAAGAGAGTGGCAATGAGGCAAAGAGCAGGACTGCGAGTCATTATGACTAGGATTGTGCTGGGGATTTCTGCTTTTGGGAGCAAGGTGGATGCTGCAGTTCTGAAGCAAATTCATTTTTCTGACTTTGGCATGTTTCATTCAAAGTACTTCACAAGAGGAAAAATAAACAGAGTAACAGCAGCATAATGCTAACATATTTAATAATGCTAACAGTCATTAGAAAAGATATTCAGGCTTTACTGAATTATAAAAGAAGTCACAGCAGAAGGGAGAGATGCATCATTAAATGAAATGTTCTTAAAAGCTTTAATAAAAAAACACCTTTCCCTTTGTTTTACTGTAGTGAATCAGTAATTTATTAGCAATAGATGACTTTGCTTTTTTTTGCCAAACTGATAAGATTTTTCTGTTACTATCAGGGATTACAACTAATCAGGATTTTCTGCATTTACTTCCTTATTTGTACAGCAGCAGCAGCATCAAGCAAAGGATAGTGTTTATCAGTTACCTGCCTACTGGAAATATATTTAATTCAATTAAAGAAGTGACACACAAGAGGGAATCAAGAATGTGAAAGTTTTGCTAAGGTTGAAAGCTTAAACACTTTTTTTTTCATGTAAGAAGTTTTTCAAACTTGTGAGGCTTTCTGACTACTCAGCTAATACAGCACTTTGCAATTAAAAATTCACATATTGTACAATACTGAAACAGGAAAAGAAAGAGCTCTACACAAACACTGTGCTGTTAACAAGCTGTCTAGCAATCTAGTTGGGAGATAAGGTAAGTGTTCCTCCCTTATACCTCACACCAAAGCAGGACTTTCTGGAGATGAAACACAGTTCTCTGCAAAAGGCCCTCAAGCCCACAGTCACTACCAGTCCACCTCTTGTGTACCAGAACAGACTTCTCTCATGCCAAATACCATATAAATGAGGAAAATGATAGAAAGGGGCTTGAAAAACCAAAGAGTTCTGGAGGACAGCTGTAACCATGAAGTGAGATGCAGGCGGCCCTGCCTTGTGACTGCATGATTCAATGTGTGTTCCCTCAGGCAATGCTGACAGGTTTGCTTCAGTGCTGTGGTCCCCACAGTCTATTTTTGGTGCTGTATCCTAATGACTTGTCCTCCAGAGTCTGTAGCTCCTCAGTTTACCACGATCTGCTAACAGCAATGTTTGTGCAGCATTCCCACTCACATCAGTGGGGAATTCTGCTTTAAAAATCAATTGCTGTGATAAAAGTCCCAAGTTCAAGGCCTACAAGTTCCTGCCCCTGCTTCAGCAACACTTGGGGTCAGTGAAGTCAGCAAGTCTGGCTGAGTGGGGTCGAAGGGAGTTTGAACTTAAAAGAAATTATGTTTTGTAATTACTCAAAAATACATGAATGGAAAAAAATATTTCACAGCTATTGCCTGAACTGGCACTATCACAGTCTGCAAGGTTACAGGAATCACAGTGATTTATAGTGCTTAGGGTTAAGACCTGCCAGACCATTTCAAGTTTGGAACATGAACAAGTTACTTTGCCATTTCCTTGCAAGGAAACAATCAGGTGAACTGAATTTCACCAACACAACAGCCCTTACTCAAAATGAGATATTTTGATAGAAGTGGGTAAGGAAGTGTCTCCCATAATATTATTAGCAGATATGGCCTCTATTTTTTCTGCAGCAGCATAACTAAGAGAGAGCTTTCAGTGGAATGGACCCTCCCTACCAATATAATGTTAATATGTTAAAAATCACAAGAAAAACTGCAAATGTTTTTATGAGTCTTTAGGCACGCTTATGTCTATGACCCAAATTTCTGCTTCATTTTTTAAAAAAACGGAAAGACAATTTTTACGTATTTGTTATTCATGTACATACTGAAAATATACAGACTTCTTGAAAAGTTTTCAGTCTATGCATCTATTACAATCCATTGCATTTATTACAATCCCACCAGCAAAATAAAGCAAAGTAGAAGAGGGGGGAGGGAGAGGGAAGTCAAACATTACAAGCGGGGCCTTTTCTGCTTAATTTCTGAGTTTAAACCACCAGACTAATTATATTCTAATCTAGTCATTTGACATGTGTAGCTTTTAGGAACACAATGCAAGTGCACCATCAAATTGTAGAAATAGTAGAAATAAATTAGGCCAAGAAAAATGTTAAATTTGTTTGATGTGTTTGTTTTTATGGGTGAGACAGAAAAAGATTTGGCAAGAATAAAATATGTGCCAGTAAGTGAAAGAAGAAAGGAGACTGAGTAGAAAATAGGGAGGAGGGTGTGAGAGACAGCAAGCAAGTAATACCAGAGTCTAATAATATTCTAGATCAAATGTTTCAAGTTGAAGAGAGTGATTTTTCTGCTGTTTGACAGCTGGTAAAACTGGAAGCACATTTACCTCAATTTTAACAGACACATTTGTAAACCTTTTGGAAACAAGGTCACAGAAGTGACTTGCTTTACACACACCTTAAAAATGTTGCATCATGAAGACCAAGTTATTTTTGCAGAACATCTTTTAGGGAGTGTTACATATGGTCAAACCCTGGCCAAGAGCCAGGTCAGGGGCTCACCTGCAGGCCCAGCACCGGGGGCACCGCTGTGGGGGGGGAGGCCCAGCCTGGCCCCTGATGCACTGGGCTAAACCTGGGAAGTCTTAAAATGAGAACCAAACACAAACCAAACCCTTTGCCGTGATCCCATTGCTAATTAGGTGAGGGTTTATTTAAATTAATTTTCTAACCTTGTTGGCTGGTGTCCTGAGTCCTGGCCTGCTGGCCTGTATGCTGAAGCCAAACTCTCCTCTGGAGCCCTCACTTGCTAGCTCAGGTCCCAACGAGGGCTCTGCCACCCTCCCTGTTACAGCTCTCTCACACCACCCTCATCCCCGCACAGGCACAGCGGGTGACACCGTGGGACAGCTTTTCACTGCTGAGGGTGAAATCTGTCGCAGGCCTGGGCTCCCGGTGCCGTGTGAGGGGCCCTCGCCGCCCTGGGTGAGCCCTGAGGACGGGCAGCACCTCCCCAGCAACGGCGCTGGCCAGAGCACACACAGCAAGATGATTATCTAAAGGTAAAAGCTAATTAAACCAACCGCCCCTCATTCATCAGGTCAAGGTACAGCATAAACGGGGTTGGTGCGGCCTGGGCGATCACACAGCCCGGGTGATCTTTGGTCAGGGCGAGGCGTGAGGAGAAGGCGCCGGATGGGGTGTCTGTCAGGCAGCCGGCTGAGGGCTCTGCGGGGTGCCAGGGGTGTGATGGCTGGTTTAGGAGGGACAGAGCTTTGGGCAAACAAGCGGCCTGCTCACAGCAGTGCCTGAAGGTCAGCACTCACCTCATCTCACAGCAGCGCCTGAGGCCGGGTCATTGCTGATGCTTTTATTTCCATTTCAGTGACACCTTCAGGTGATCTCGTGTGCTCCCCTATGGCAGGGAGGTGCCGTCCAGCAAAGCCTTCACGCAGCAAACCAAAGCTGTGCTGAGTAGTGTGGCCACGTTTGTTTAATCTGAAAGCTTTTCTGGGAGGTGTCCGACACCAAACACTGGCCAGATCCAGCGAATCGTTCCCATTACTCTTGTTCGCTTTTCACAGCTAGTCCTGGGGACAGCCACCCTGCGTTCTGGGACAAGTGACAACTGCGGGATGACCCATTTCCTTTAACAGCTGCATCAGGCCCCTCTGTAAGTTACTATTTTCTACTGAAGCCCCAACGAAGTAAGCAGACAGCACAGTACCACAGCTCCCTGGTAACCACACCACCACAAGATCTGCAGCTTTAAGGCTTCCAAGTACTACTGTAATAACAAAAATTAGTAACTCATTGCATGTACTCTGCAGAAAGCAACCTTCTACCCTTCTGCTCTTCCAGAGAGGTATTTACAAATAGACTACTTACAAAAAGTTAGAAAAACGTGACCATAGAGTCCAATGATGCATTTGTAATGGTAAGTAGAACTATTAAAAGCATTTCTAATGGTTTCTGATCTAGATCTGAAACTCCAACAAGCTGGTGAGCATTTTAATTAAACTTTGTAATTAATATTAAAGTTGGAGGTGATACAGTTCTTTGAAAAAGTACTAGAATTGGTGAGCCAAGATAGCCATTGTTTAAAAAAATAACCAAAAAACTCAGACCAAAACAAAAAATAGAATGGAATAGGAGACAAAATGGAGAGAAGGAAAAAAGTTGTAAATTATTTCAATAACCTTTAAATTGTCCATGGAATAAAAAGTCATGTATTTGCTTAACACAGGACAGGGAAGTCTTACTCTTCTTGTAAACATCAGCTCATAAAATGCAGCCAATTGAATCTTTACTGCTGTAGAACAAGGAAATAATTTGTATATTGTTGTATAGATTTATGTTGAGCAGTTGAGCTGGGGAGGTACAGTAAGTGTTCTTGGTGTGCTCTACTTACTACAAAAAACCCTCACCTATGCAAGAGAGAGATTTTTAGGGACAGTCAGAGAAGACACAAAATCCCAAGAATTTTCACAACATTCATAATCTTCTTGAAGTGCAAAAAAATATTTTGATTTCTCACATTATGTGACAACCCTCCCAACAAATCTATATTGAAAACCAAAAAATAGAGCAGCAAACAAAGCAAAACAGTTTATTACCAAAGCTGTTATGCTTCAGGACAGGATGAGAGAAGCAACAATCTGTGACTGATAGCAATCATACTGCTTAATATGTACATCACTGAAAGGTAGTTAAGTACAAAAATTACACAAAAATTACTTACATTTATTTCCTCAGTGTTGGAATACTTAGGTCAGAGTATTTACAGACCATACAACTGATGTAGTGAAGAACACACTCATTTAATTCATGCATCAACTCAGAGCACAGCACTTTGTTTTGTTTGGTACAGTCCAGTAAAAATATGTAAATACAGAATAACTTAGCGAAATATTTTGAAATATTTTCTGTATTAAAAGACTTTAAACTTGTATTCCTCAGAGCACTGTATCTTTGTGGTTCTATGCCATCCAATCTTGTAATGTCATTCCTTAAAATGAGAGCTAAGAAGGTATTCTGAAAACTAATAGTTCCTCTCATTCTAAAACATAAAAACTGCAGAGTCATCATTACTTGGTAAATATTTACGCTGAATCTGATAAAGTAACATCTTAACTTTTTTCTCAGCTGAAGAAAACATTAAGCTTCTGAAGCCACCTTGAAGTTTGGGAGACAGCTTTTCTAGCTGAAGTTTGTCTTTGCTGCAGCAGAGTAACCTAAAGCACTTGACTATTACTCACTTCGGGGGACTTTTTCCAGTTAGCAGTTGTTTCACTTTTGCTTTCTTCCTGACAGAAACTAACTTGCCTTCTGAACATCCACTGTAAAAGAAACTGAGTAATAGTTTGTGAAACTGCTTAGAAGATAGAAAATATCTACAAAAATACAGAAAATATCTACAAAAGGACTGTTCTATCATTGGATGCATTTCTTGTCTCATTAACTTACTGGGAGTCTGCCCATTACATTCTTTCCCTGGCCAACCCATAAGAAAACACACAGATGCTTTAAAAAGAACTGTCTCTTCATAGAATAATTTCTAACTTTAATATGTTAGTTTCTATTTGATAAAGCAGATGTTCCTAGCAGCACGTAGAAACGTTTAAAAATATTGTTAACTGTGCAGTACGTTTGAGCTTGCACTTGAACAACCTTGCACAAGAAGAAAAAATTAACATTGTTTTGGATAATGCAAGTTTCCTAATTCTAGTAACTTTTGCTAAATTTAAACATGAACAATATTTAAGAACAACAGAAATTATCTCGTTTTCATTTCTGGTTTAGCCACACTCAGTTCTTAAGTTCTAATCAGTCTCAAACACACCCTTAAAGAACCTACTGGACTCCTCAGTGGGTTAAGGTGAGCACACACATAAGTTTGTGTATTTGCAGCAGAACATTACTTTTGACTTAAACTGTCATCACATCTAATGTAGACAAGAAATGCAATTGTACTCTGTGACCACATATGCTGCCATACAAAGACATCCTCTGGATATGACTTTGGTCTATATACTGCATTGAAATACCAGTACAGAGAGGAAGCAGACCAGGAATCCCAGTTTAGAAGGGCTTTTGGGTAACCTCCATTTATGGAATTTGCACAAAATGTTGTAAAAAATTAGAATTTATTTCATTAAAATTTTATAAAATAACAAAACTAATGTATTTTGAAAAAAATCTCAAAATTCTACCTAAACTGTGAAGGCCTTTTCCATCTATAATTACCATCTGAATATTTAACGTTTAACATCAAATGCCTCCTGAAAATGAATATCTGAGTCAGATTTTTTGGACTATGTGGATGCTGTATGCCAACTTCTAAAGCAACACGGAAGTCCGCATTCAGAGTCCAAAAAAATGGAGGGAGACCCTAAAAATGTAGCAGAAGCATTTCCGCACACTGATTTCAGTAGTCAAGTTTGTGCAGAAGTGATTCCACTAGATTCATAGGGTACCTTTTTGAGGCAACAGAAACTTCTCACTTCATAAGCTTTTTGACATTTTCCAGCTCTTCTATAGGTTGCCATTTCTGTTGGATTGTTAATAGCTGGAAGAAACGGAAAATATGAAAGTTAGCAAAATCCCAGTGAGCATTTACTCCACTCCCACACCCCCCAAGTCATACATCAACTTATTGGTGAAGAATTTCTAGTAGCTTTACAATTTTCTTTCAGAGGTATGCAAAAATAGCAACTGACTTTTATAGTAATTTGTTGAACAGAATAATTTGGTTATTGCACAGGTAATAATGCCAAATAATTTTGTTTTTCCTTATACGAGATGCTCTGCTAAATGAAGATATTTTTCCTTCAGGCTTCAGTACTCAAATATTCTTAGCCAATTTTGTAATTCAGGAACAAGGAGGAACAGTCTTCCTCTGTACTCCAAGTTTCCACTGTTACCAATGGAATTGAGAAATGGCTGTTGGGGGTGGGAACAGACACAGCACAGCAACCAGAAATGTACCATAAGTTCAGGATCAGACCTAGAATGTAATACCTGAATATCTACATTAGGCAATACAGGGAAGATATAAAGCAATGAATTAAGAATTTGTTTCCACTATTAACTAGATATACATCAGCTTTACATGTGTTTCCTCATTAATGTCTTACTAGTTCTTACACATTTAAAACAAGTTACTCGCTGTGTTGGAAATATATACTATTTATATTGACTGTGTTGTATGTACAAGTTACCTTCTGAGGCTTGGAAGGATCAATATTTTCCCAGGGTTCTGGATTGCCACTCTTGTTAATCCTTTAAAAGAAGATAAAACAAGACAGGTACTATGTTTTAAGGTGTGTTCTTCCATACATTTTTCTTATATGAGCAGCCTATTATCAGCACAGCTATTCACTTAAGTAAGGAGTTCCCCAAAACACAACTTTACAGGTTTGGGTGTTCTGGGTAGGAATCAACAATGGCTTGCTTTATGTGAACCTTCCAAGGGACCAACCAAGCCAATACAGTCCATATGTCATGTGTCATTGTGAGGGAAGCAAGCTGAAAAATCAAAACTGAGTAAGGACACAAAGGGGACTCTGATCCTGACAGCTAAAATGCTTATTCTAGTCACTTTAAAGTAAATAAATAAACTCCCCAAAGCTTGAAGAGTATAGGACTTAATTCCAATTATTAGCCAAACCATTAGAATATTCACTTAAGTTAATATTATCAAGTGCTGTTCTTTATATACAAGTTAATAGCCTGTTTGCAACATATCTGCTTCTCATCTACCTATCTGATTATTTGAAATTCTTGATAAGAACATTTAAAACCTCTTACACCTAAAGCAAAGAAAAAATATTAAACCAAAAATTAGGAAATAATTTGGACTACGGTTCAAGTAAATTAATTTCTTTGCTATTTAACAGTCTACAGGTATTTCAGTTGTTACCCGTAGTCTAGAACACGCATGTGGGTTTTTTTTTAATTTTTCTTTTTTTGGTGTAAAACATGATGGTCAAAAACTTCTGTCGAATACAGAAAGGTTAAGGTGAGCACCAAAGTAGTAGTATTTTGCTTACATCACATCAGATTTGCCGAGTAGGGAATAGACACTAAAAGAGAACGCCCCAACTGCTGCGAAGGTCAATATTCCAGCCAGGGGAATGAGCTGAAAGACAAAACGGAGAAAGCTGAACTGGTGTCCCGGCTGAGAACCTCGGGTGGGGGGAGCAGGGGTTATACAGCACTCAGCGGATGAGCGGATATTCCACCTCTGTATCACTTCTCACACCACCTCACTTTTAACACGGGTCCCTCGCTCTCACCATTTCCCCGGGCAGGTGCTCGCTATCCAGCGGCAGCCCCGGCGCACCTGCCCGCGCCAGCCGCATCCCTCCCCGCGGGAGCGCACCACGGCCCCGGCCTCGGGGAAAACTTACTTCTCTTTTTGTTTTAAGTGTCTGCAAGATGCTCCTGTTCATCGTGGCGGCGGCTGCGGGCCTGGCACAAGCGGTTGGCGTTAGCGCACCCCGGGGCAGAGGGGCAGGACGGCGCCGGTACCGGGCTGCGGGGACGGGCGTTCCCCGCGCTACACACGCACCGCGTTATATACGCACCGCACCGCGGGGCGCGGAGGCGGGACGGGACGAGCCGGGACGGGCCAGCAGTGCCACCCCCCGGCCCGCAGCGGTAGGGGCAGGGGAGCGCCCCGAGGAGCTCCCGGCCCCAAAGGGAGATGCCAGGAGAGGGATGCGGCGTGTGCTCTTCCCGCCTTCCTCCCGCAACTCTTTCTCTCTCCGTTATTGAAGCACTCAAATCTTGCTTCTCCATTTCTCTTTTGTCTTCTTGTATCTCTCTCTCTATATATATCTATATATCTCTTCTTTATACCAGATAAAGAAAGAGGAATCGAGAGTATGAGCAGATACTCCATGACATCGAAGCGCTCAGCACCTTGGCTGTGGCACGGGACAATGCGCTCCAGTACCCTGCCAGACAGCTGCAGCGGCTCTGGAGGTGAGGGAGTATAGGAGCATTGGTGGTACTTGGAGAGGGTTCAGTACTGCAGCACTGTATGTAGCTTACCTACACTGTTTGTAACCCCTTCCATGAGCTGATTGGGGATCCACCTGGAAAGCATTTGGTGCTTTGCTTGATTCTCCCGTTGGAAGATAACTTCAAACCCTCACTACTCTGCTGTCTGAAAGCTTCACTTCCAACCCAAGCTTATTCCTCTCCGGTTTTGACTTGTCTGAACTTGTGCAGCAACATATCTGGTAGCCTTGGGGGATAAAAAGAAATAGTTCTTACTCCCCGTGGTTCTGCTTTACTAAGATGACAGTTGACAAGCCCTAAAATAAAGGGATTTAAAGGGTGCTATGGAAAAAATCTTTTTCTTTGAAGTGTTGGCTAATGGGAGTATAAGGAATAGTTATTAACTCTGTCTGTCTTGCAAACAGGGCTCTTGTTTGAGAGAAGAACTTTCTGGCTTGTTCTAAGCCAGAACAAATCCAGTGATTTCGCATCCTCACCTGGGTTCTGCTCTCTTTTGGGTTACTGCTACTCAACCAATTCCATGATGTCCTGCCAGGCAGCTGTACCCAGCTCACGGTTGAGGATGCCCTGCAGTACTACACAGGTGAGCAGAAGTTTGGCTGGGAGGGCGCTTTCTTGCCAGACCACACTGGGTCCTGCCTGGTGGGACTGCAGTGGTTTCAGTCTTGGACTACCAGGGCAAGCCTGTGCAGATATGTGTCTGAAATAGTCTCAAATTAGCAGGAGATCCAGGGGATTGAAAACCATCCCAATGTATTGACTTCTCTGCTTGCTGTTGGCATGCCAAGACAGACCCCCACAAAGGTTTGCTCCTGCCTGCTCATGGGCGCTTGTAGGAGCTTAGTGAACCAGAATTTTTCAGCTGAGCTGGCATAGTTCATTGTAGTCTTGTAATAACAAAGTTAAGAATAATTATACACTTGAACTACTTACTAATAGATAATAATAATTAATGACAATTAGTAATTGTAGCTCGGCAGGAGATAAAGTGTATGTACATTGGAGAGGAGCACCAGAAGCTCTCTCATATCCAACTTAGGCCCTTTTGCTGTACAGAGATCCGCAGGATTGGTGCTGGGCTGCAGGAGGAGGCTGTGCAATCCCTGTGCAGGGATCTGAAAAGCACCCTTGTGTTGAACACTTTGTCCTGGGAACGCACTGAGGTGATCTCCAGGCCTGGGCCAGATGGAACAGAGTCTTTGGGTATGTCTGACCTGGGATAATTCTTGGATCAGGATTTCCTGCAGGGGCAGAGTCAGCTAACAAGGAAATACTCTGCCTCTCCCTGCCCTGGGGAGGGCTTTACTGGCTGTTCAAACTCTTCTTTGGACAACCTGAAATGAAATAAAGTCCCCTGAAGTAAGGATGAAGAAAAGGAGGGTATGAGAGGAGGTAGTAGGTCTGATACGAGAGCACTAGGGCAGCACAGTGTGACTTAGGTTTCAGTCTGGGGCAGATGGGTGCGTGACACGGGGAGATTGCCCTGCTCTGGAACTGCTGTGTTGTACAGGTCTTGGGATCAAGGAAGGCTCAGGCGGTGATTTGAGCTCACAGTGTAGGTCCAGGTTGCTGCAGCATCAGCCAGAGCAGTGGATGGTGTCACTGGCTCAAGACCAAGAGGACAGAGAGCACGCTGAAGGGTGTGAAGGAGAGCCTCAAGCCCTGCTGTCCCAGCAGCAGGCAGCCCTTGAGAACCACCACATTCCTCAGAGAAGGAGGACAGTTGCCAACTAGGGCAGGTGGGCTTGAGTGCTGAGCTCACTGAAGTGTGGATAAGGGTGTGGATGGGCTCGTGGCCCTGCATGGGCTCTGCTCCAGTCCCAAGGCCTTGGGGAGTGGCAGCTTCCCCACTGATTCCCACATCTCAGCCTTCACCTTGTCTAACAGTGACTGTAAAAAACACACTCTGCTCCTTCCCCCCTCCCTCCACCTGCCCCTTGCACTGCCCTTGCAGATGGAGAACAGAAATAAACAGAATTACATCAAGCTCCAGCCTGTTTTCTTAACTTCCAGGTAACTGCACTGACCTGCCTCCTCCCAGGTGCTTTGTTGTAGCTGCTGCTCCCTTAGTGTCCTTCTTCAGCAGGATCTCACTACTCCTGAAACTGGGGAGGCAGAGCTTCCCTTTATTTTGGAGGAGGGGAGGTGGAGGGAAAGCCTCTTGAGGCTGCACAGAGAAGGGTTATCCTTATCATGAAAAGGCATGCACAGTGATTTCTACACAAAATATTTTATTATTTAATCAGCTAAAAACAGTGATTGGAGCAGCAGCCAGAAAGAGAACCCAGTTTCAGGCAGAGGGAAGAGTCAGAGTCTAGCACAATGTAAGGTCCTGTTTTTTCCCTCAGATGCCTCTGGACAGCAGGAAAATGCCCTGCCACCAAGCCCAGCTTCTCCCTCACGCACTGGCAGGATGCAACAGTAGCAAGAAGCTGTGAGCACAGGTACAGAGAAGTTCCATTTCCCCCATCACTAAGGGGGGTCCCTGGCCAAGCCCTCCCTGAGCTCCTCCTGGGTCATTAAATGCCCCTCAGGAGGTGGGCAGTGGGCAGCACTCACACGACAGTGACTGCACCTGAAAAATGAAGAGGGAAATGAGTCAGAGGGCAAGGGAATGGCTGTCTCTGCCCCACTGACTCCTCTCCTGCCATTTGGCACCGCTCAGTCCCTTTGATACAACTGAGCACTCCCACAGCCCCCACCAGTGCACCTGAAAGCCGCAGGGGCTGCCAGCCTCACCTCTGCCCCTGCGTGCAGACATCCGGCGGCTTCTTTTGGCCTTGAGAGGCACCTCCGGCTCAGGCAAGGCTGGAGCAGGGGTCACTCTCCTCCTCCGGCGAGCACATCCCTTCCTCAGCCCATCAGCCTCCTCCTCCCCTTCCTCCTTCTCATCTGACTTTGAGGCGGTCGCTGCAGCCCTGGGGGACCTTTTCAAGGCGCGTGAGGTGACCTGGGTGGACATCAGAGCTGCAGCTTAGCAGCAGAAACATGCTTGGAGCACCACAGAGGATCAGAAGGTCCATATGCGATCACCACCAGGAATTCAGGAACAGCCTGAGCAAGGTCAGGGGAACAGGCCAGCCAGACACAACCACAAAGCTGCTTACCTTAGGGGTCAGCGCCTCGGGGTCTGCCTTCAGCTGAGCGCGCTTTTTGCGGGGCATCTTCTGGGGCTTCTGCCCTGCATAAGAGGACATGCCCAGGTCAGGTGGGGTGAGGGACAGGCTTGCAGGGATGCTGTCCTGGGTGATGTGAGCTGAGCACTGAGAAACTGCAGGATGAAAAACCATCCTGCCAGTGCAACAGCTGTGCCCAAGCAGACTGGGATGGTGGTAGGAAGTCCCGCGGAAAATGGGCTCTGTCTCCTGGTGCCAATGGCTGTCACAGGCCTGTCAGCAGCCCAGAGAGAGGGGCTTTGCTCCTGCCTGTGCCTTTGTGCTATACACAAAAGACAGGGTTGCCCAGTCTCCAGCCCTCCCGGAGCAAGAGTGGGTCCCACGGGCAGGAAAAAGGACACTCACCTCTGGGAGCCATGGGGCCAGGCTCTCCCTGCAAGGAAGGGACAGAGCATTGACTGGGATGCAGTCATACTGCAGGCAGCAGCAGCAGAATCCCTGCTCCTTCTCCCTCCCGCAGTAATAGGGAAAGAGCCACATTTCACTGGGAGGCCAGGAGAGTCAGGCTTGCTCTGCCTGCCTGGTGCACTGGGGACTCTCCTGTCAGTCCTGTTCCTGCAAGGCCACAGACACAGGAGGGAGGAACAGGGCTCCAGACCTCATTCCCTCCATCTGCTCCAGACTGCCCACCATCCCTTGGCCAGCTGGCCACCAGTCAGAGGGTCCTTGTCACATCCATGCCCATCAGCTTGGTGGAGAGGGAGATCTCCAGCCACACAGTGTAAAGTTTAGGAATTTCAGCAAGCAGAAAATGGGCTGGAGGGGTGGTTTGGGGGCCTGCAGCCCCAGGGAGTGACCCCAAGCTCTTACATGAAACCATATTGTCCTGCTGCTGCGGTCACGCAGGGAGCTCATGCCAGGCACCAAATAGCACTGCAGCCAGTTCTTGAAAGTGGCATAGTTATGCGAGTGCTCGGGGTCCAAATGCTGCTTCTCTGGGAGGGGAAAGAGAGAAAGGACAGAATTAGAGCAGAAGCCATGATCATGGTGTCAGGATGCCCTCCCAAACCTCCTGATGCTGGGAATGCAAAGCCCCAGCCTCCCCCAGCTGTCCCTGTTCCCCAGCATCCTGTCCTGTCACCTCACCTAATGTGATGATCTCCATGGGCACGGTGTGGCACAGCTCCAGGAGATCTGGGTTCTTCTGCATCAGCTTCACCTTCTTGCTCAGTGTCAGGGAAGGATCCTGCAAGGGTGGAGAAGGGGAGGGAAGTCCCCTGCCAGCTACTTCTGCCTGCTCGGGGTCTCTCCTCCCCAACGGCAGCCAAGTTTTCTGTTTTTGCCCTCCTGAGGATGAGTTGCCACACTCTCCACACGTCAGCCCTGAGCTCACCCCACTGTGGGCTTCCAGCTTAGCTACAAAGACATGAAAGACGGCTAACAAACACACACAAACATCAGCAGTTTTAAAAATACCCTTCAGGTCGTGTAGTTTGTTTTCAGGCTTCTTTAAAACAGTCACTTTAAAAGGCTACAACAACAGCCTTAGGTTTTACTACAGTCTTCCCTGCAGATTTTAAGCTTGCAAGGTATTTGTTTCCCTCACCTCTTCCTCTTCACCCCTCCCAAAAATATTCATAGACTTCCTGAAAGCAGAAGTTGGGCACAGCCCGTCCTGCAGGGCCACAGGCAACCAAACCCCTGGTACATCTGACACTTTCTGAGCCTGTAAAAGCACCTGATACTCCTCACCTTCTTCTTCCTCTCCTGCTTCTGATCCTTCAGGGCCTCCAGCACAGTCCGAGCATTTTCAAAGGGAGGGATCTTCAATCTGAAAGAGTTACACACAAGCCTGAATCCTCGGTTCTGGCACTGTCCTCATCTACCAGCTGAGGAGGCACAACCAGCTTAGCCAAAGAATCATCGAGCTCCAGCAAACTCTTGGAGACCAAACCTCTGTGGCAGGCCAGCAGATGCTCAACCCACTTTACCTGTACAGGATCTCAGCACGCAGGTAATTCCCAATTCCATTGAAATACTTCTGGTTTAAGAGGGCTTCACAGATGGGCTTGTCAAAAGCCTTGTCATCCAGGTTCCTCAGCACGTTCTCCCTGCAACAGAGCACGGGGCAACAAGAAGAGTCACCTGAGCATGTCTGTGCAGGAAGAGCAGTCAAACCCAAGCAGGGGGCATTCCTCCGAGGCTCTCACCTGAAAGCCTGGTACTCGGAGACGACGCAGGGCCCGCGCTCCTGCTGCCAGGCGTCCCCCAGGCGCCAGGACCCGAAGCGGCGGGGGTCCACGAAGCAGAGGGCGCGGGGGGGGCTCTCGCGGGTGAGGAAGCGCAGGTGGGCATGGCGGGGCAGCTCGGCGGCTGGGCACAGCCGGAACGACCCCGACATGCCAAAGCGAAACACGAGGTCCTGCGGGGGAGCGGCGTCGGGGTCCAGCGCGCTCAGCGTCAGCCGCAGCTCCTTGCCGCGGGCAAGGGCCGAGATGCGGTAGGCCTCGCTGCGGAAGGGCACCTCGGGGCCGCGGCCCACCGCCGAGCGCTCCACGCCGCCCGCGAACACCATCCCGCCGCACACGCCGTTGATGAAGCACCCGGCCAGGTGCAGCTCCGGGCACTCGGGCATCGCCGCGACGGCACCGCCGAGACGCTGCCGTGCCGCCACCGGCAGGTCCGACTGCGCCCGCCCGCCCCCATTGGCTGCGAGGCGGGCGGAGCGCGCTCCCATTGGCTGCGCGGCGGGCGATGCGCGCTCCCATTGGCTGCGGACCGGCGATGCGCGCTCCCATTGGCTGCGCGGTGATGCCAGAGCTTGTAGTCCTGCCGAGGCGGCCCCGCCGCGGGGAGAGGCAGAACGACACATCTCGGCTTTGTCACCAGCACTTTATTGAAGCTACCCCGAGGGTCCCCTGAAACCAGGAGAGCAGGGAAAAATCCCCCTTTCCAGCCAGAAGCACCGGATCCGACCCAGCAACTCGGTGTCCGTGACTCCCACCGTGGGAGGCTGGCTCCTCAGAGAAGGGTGTTCATCAGGGTCTGGGCTTGCTTCAGCTCTGCAGAGAAAGGAAGGAGCTGTAAGGGAGCCACTACATCCCCCGCAGCATCGCTCCCACCACCCCCCCGTGGCCCTGGAGGTCCTCACTGTCACCCATCCTCCAGCCTCACCTGCCAACAGCACTCGGAACTTGTCGGCCGAGAGGGTCATGGAGACAGCTGTCGTTCTCCCGCACTCCCTGTTCTGCACGTTGAAGGTCAAATGCACCAGGGGCTCACTGACTTCCTGCAGCTCACTGGAGCTGAGGGTGTAATCCACCCGCCAGCGCACCAAGCCCAGCTGGCTCACTGGGGTGGGTAGTGGGGGTGGTATCAGCACCCTGGCTCATTCCGGCAGGGTGACTGCCACCAACCCCCAAAACCCTGTTAAGACCCAACATCCCACTCACATCGCAGGCTACAGGCCCTGAGGCTGTCCTGGAGGGAGCTCTGCTTCTCCTCATAGGAACGACACAACCCGCTGGCATGCTCTGCTCGTGAGGAGAGACAAGACAAGAACCCCGCTGCTCACATCAGCCCCGCAGTTGCCAAACCCCACCAAAGCACCTGAGGAGCCCCCTGGGATGGACGGTGCAGAAGGTAGGTGATGGAGGACAGCATGGTGTCCAGCCTGCCCTGCATCTGCACGTGAAGAAGGCAGCGCTGCGAACTGCATTGGGCACATCCCACCAGGTCTGGCCTGTGGTGCCACCCTGAGGGTGCCCCCTACCTTTGGGCAGCCCCAGCTGCTGCAGCTCACTTGACAGGGACTCGCTGTCTACATTGTGCTTGGCTGCACTGGAGAGAATGAAGCTGAGGACAGCGATGGTTGCCTTCACGTCCCCCGACTCTGCAGATGGGATGGAGGGTGAGTTCTGCCACTTTGGGAAGGTAACTCCAGCCAAATCTCTGCCCAACCCCAGAGTGGGGCTCCATGGGGGAATCCCAGCCAGGACAGCAGCGCTCACCTAACTTTGCATCCGACGTCAGCTTCAGGATCTTCTCATACTGCGGGAGAACAGAGCATCACAGTAAACACCAGGTAACACACTCTCTACCAACATTAATACTAATAACATTTAATATGCATAGTATTGCGATTAGTAGTGGCTGGTAGTATACTTATTGCTGAGGCTGCATGAAGAATACGAAATTAATTAATATTGCTGATTATGCCACTGTAGTGTTGAAACACTTGGCCTCCACCGCGGTAGCCCCGCTCTCACCTCCATGGGCTCCCCCAGGAGGTCCCGCAGCACCTGGGCGCAGATCAGCTTCAGCTTCACCGAGGACTGCGGGGAAGAAGGAGGGTGAGCAGCGGGCTCGGGGCGGGGAGCGGGCGGGCAGGGGGACGCGGGGGGCGCGGGCACTTAACGATTTTAGCCAGGGTGCTGATCTCGGCCAGCACCCAGTCGGGGCAGTCCAAGTCCCCGCAGAAGCGGAACCGCTGCGGGGGGAGAGGCGGTCAGAGCCCGCCGCGGGGCCTCTGCGCCCTCCCCCCTCCCCGCCGCCCCCCGCCCCACCATGTCGCCGCCGTCCCCGGTGCCGCCGTACGGTCCGCCTTCTCGACCCGGAACCGCTCCCGGGCGGGAGGCCGCTCCGCCCTTCCCCGCCCCCTGCCCCGGGAGCCCGTGGGGGGCTCCGCGAGTGGCACCGCGGGGGCCTTGGGGCCGGGACACCCAGAGCGCGGCGAGACCCGGGGCCGGGGCCGAGGGCGGAGTTCCCGGGAACGGGACCCAAGGCGACGGTGGACCCGCGGGAAGGGCCCCTTTGACACGCCCCTCGCCCCGGGAGCACCTCCCGCTCTCCACGGCCGCGGGCTCCAAGCCGCGCCGGTCCCGGCCCGAGGCAGCCCCATCCCGCCGACCCCGGCTCGCTTTTCTCCGCTCCGCCCTTTCAGAGCGGCCGCGGTGCCGCCGAGCTCTGCCCGCTCCGCCGCGGCCCCATCCCTTAGCCCGGCCCCGCCTCCCCGGTCCAGAGGGGCAGCCCCCGCCGCCGCTTCGGGACCCTTTTCGGCGGAAAATGCCCAAGGGGGGCGAAAGGAAATTCCCATTGAGGGGGGTGGGAAAAAGCCAGATGATTTTCAAGAAGGGAAGGGGTCTCAATTTCCCGATGGAGAAAGAGGTTTATAAACGCTGCAAGAGGGAGAAGGGGAAACAAATTCAATCCTATGTCCCTCAAGGACCAGGGCAGGGGCACAAAATACTGCTAGAGAAAATGCTTTTCAAATGAGGCACACTCAGGTTCTGTTTGGGGAGCCAAGGAAGAGGTTTTGGTTTTGTTATAGTCCCATTAGCAACTCGGGATATAAGAGGATTGAAGAAAGAGCTTCCATATTATTTAGAAGATCCTGCAGGAGTGGGGAACAGAATAAATGAATATTTAGAGAATGCAGATCACACTCAGAAAGATTAGGATTTCTTGCTAGGAATCCTGATTACAGAAAAAGCCTCTAAATGGATGACTTATGCACCACTGTTACAGTATGAAACTTGTCTAATAGAGCAAGACGATTTAGAAATCAAAGGTGGAAAAATTTTAATCCAGCTTCTTGTTTAAACAAGGATGAGCAAAACCCCAAAAGAAAAACAGTTAGTGATTGCATTCAGGTATTAGATCTTCAAACACAAGCCACAAGTGACCTAACAGATGGTCCACTATCTACAGAACAGAAAGTGTTTATCGATAGACCTTCATAAGTAATAGAAGGGAAGTGTTATACTCAGTATGCTATAATTGAAGGAGAACAATTAAAAGATTGTGGTAGATTACCTTCTGTCTGATCAGCACAAACAGCTGAACTATTTGCTCTGATATAAGCTTGTGAAATGTAGCAGGGAAAAGTAGTTAATGTCTGTACAGATTCAAATATGCATATGTAGTAGTATATGTGTTTGGGACATTAAGGGGGGGAAAAAGGGTTATTAACCTGTAGAGGGAAGGCACTAGTACATGAAAACTTTTTTAGATAATGTTTGGAATCCCTTATCTGGTCAGGTTACAAAAACAAAGCAGGGTAGAAATTACTAATCTGTTCATAAAACAGTTATGTGGCCAAGATACTGTCTGTTGTAAAATCTCTCTGCCAGGAAGCCCAGCTGGCACAAACCCTACCCTTGGAAGTTCTAGGTAAGGAGCGGAAAGAAGCACCGGTGGTGGCGAAGCGGTGCAGGCCATATCAGGTGACAGAGATGCTACACATAGCGGAGGTGGAAGGTGCAGAGCACCGTGGTTGTGTGTGCAGTTTTTGGGCTGCAAGGAAAACTAACTGCCACTTGATTGTTGTGCGAATACAAGCCTGCAAGTGGAAGGGACAGTCAGCGAAGTCTTTCTGGTTGCTGGCACGATTTCCCTGAGAGCAGCAGAGGACGTTTTGAACTTTGGATCTTCGCATGCGTTCGTTTTGAGGTAACGATGGTCCATCCACGCCTTTTTCTCGTACACGGGGCCCTCTGGTGGACGTTCCCCCATACCGCCGCTTAACAGCTCCTCTAGGTGGCCCCGTGTACGCCCAAAGTGCCACTCTAAAGGTGACAGCGTCCCGTCACTGGTCTCACACCAAATGCGTCAGGACAGAAAGGTTTTGCTGACCTTCCCCATTCACGGACAAACTCCAGCTCCTTGTAGCTCTCTGAATTCCTGCTCCCTAGAGCTGGGGTGGGACCGATACCCAGCAACTGGAATTGCAACGGCAGCACATGCACGAGCTGTGTGGGGAATGGGAGCATGAAGGAGTAGGATGCAGGGGTTTTCATCCCTGTGGAGGCAGATCTGCCCATCATCACCAGTTTGACTGAAAGCCTCCCTGACAGCTGCAGGGACATGCTCTGGGGCTGTGGAGGGGTGATGGGAGGTGATGGAGCCACTGGACATGGACAGGGCATCAAAGGTCACTCCTGTGGGCTGAACCAGGGTCTGGGAACGGATCTGGGAGCTGGCTACGCATCCAGCTCCAGAAGTTGGCAGGTAGGATGGAGATGGCACACTGGTGGTGCCAGTGTGGTGCCCAGCCTCAGAGTGATGCTCCAGAGCAGGGTTTGTGGAACTGGGGGGAGGCACAGAGACTGGGCTGGCATGGGTGGGCTCTGGAGGTCCTGCTGGAGCCGGTGGGTCCCAACTGATGCTGTCCTTGACTTGCTGTGCCTGGATTCTTTTGTCACAGCCACCTGTCCAGACTCTGAAGTGGCACCAGGGGCTGTGAAGCTGAACCCAGTCATGGTGGGACCTGCAGCACTGGGAGCCCTGGTCCAAGCTAGGAAAGGGTGGGCTTCAGTGGACATCAGCTGTGCAGGCAGAGAAGGCAGGTCACTCTGCTTCCCTGAGGTGACAGCAGGACCTCCAAAATCCACCGTCAGAAGGGAGCCAGCACTTGCAGGTTTGTGACACCAGGAGCCAGTGCAGGGCTGGGAAGTGATGCCAAGACAGCATCAGACAGGAGTTCAGACCCATTTCCTGGGACCTTGGCCAAAGCAGGGTCCACCACCAGAGCAGCCTTGCCATGCAGGAAGGTGGCAGCAGTGCCCCAGAACCCCTCAGGTGTCACAGCAGAGGGCACCCACGCAGTGCCAGGGTGTAGCTTGGCTGAGCTGGATGTCCCTTCTGTTAGCAGAGCTGAGGGCACCGCCTGCTACCCTGTGCTGCAGCTCCAGAAAGGATCATCCGTCAGTGCCCATGCTGGGATGTCAGATGAGACCTGAGACACCCCAGCAGCCCCTTGGGGTGGGCACCACCTCCATCACCACAGCCCCTGCAGGAGGCCAGAGGCAGCCATGGGGAGGGAAAAAGGCTGCAGCCATACGTGGGAAGTGGCAGGGACCCTGATAGCTGGCTTACTCTGATCTCTAGGGGTGCCCTCAGACACTTTCTGTGGGCTCTGGGGCTCTGCTGTGCCCACTGGCTGTCCCAGGCCATGAACTGAGGTCACTGCTGCCATCTGTGTGGTATCATGTGGGCCTGGTCCTGCTTTGTGGAGGCTTCCCAGTGCAAGGTGATGCCAGGAGCCAGGGCTGGAGTCACCATGAACCTGGAAGAGCCAGGTCAAAGTAGCAGGCACCCCTGGGCCAAGCCACTGTGTGGGGGACAGTGTCACAGCTGCTGCAATGCCCAACCTGAACCCTTCCCTGTCCCTAGATCTGGGCTCCCACTGTGCTGAGATGTCAATGGGGCCACAGCTGGTGTCCCCAGGCTCCATCCCTTGACATCTGTCCCATGGGTCATCTCCTTGGACCCCAGAAGGAAGCCCAAGGTGAGGAGGTCACTACATGCTGTTACCAGATTGTCACCTGTCCCTTGCTGGGAGGCTGATGAGCCCAGGAAACCCCAGGTCACAGCAGCCAGAGTCCACAGGCTATGGGGGAGAACAGTGGCAGACACACACATGGCCAGCACCAGGAAGGCTCTGCACCACAGCCTGCTGACAGTGGCGGCCACGCAGACACCAGCCCCTTCCCTCTCACCACAGAGCATTGTTGGAAACGCCTCCCGAGAGGTCTATTCCTGGTGGAGAAAAATGTCTGAATAAAAAGAAAACTGAAGAAAAGGCAGCTCTGGAATGCAGCTGAACTACTGAAGCAACAGATAACTTCCTACCTCAGAGAAACTGGTTTTTATGTTATAAAGGCATTATGCTTATTCAATTTAGTAACAATGTTGTTAGAAAATACCCTGCTTGTATGTAAAATGTAGTTCTGATTCTTGTTAAGCCTTCCCCTAAGCTCACTAGCCCTGTTAGTTAAAATTTATGGCTTTTCCCTGTCCTTTCTGTGTCTCTTTACCCATATTTGGATGTACACTCCATTTATAGACATTCCCTTGCCTGAAACTCCCTGAAATCTTCCCTAATTCCACACATTCCATGCTCTACGATAAAAACCTAGCTCACACTGCAATAAAGGTCTTTCCTCTTTTGCCCATCTTGCCTCTTTGTCCTCACTGTTAGTGGACTATCTGGGAACCCACGATCTGAGTATCTCGGTGTTACAGCTGTCATCTCCAACAGAGCATCATATTTGGCTGCAGAGCAGCAATGCCCAGAGGGTTTGGTGGTCCAACCCTTTGGCCATCTTGGGAGCAGCCATGTGGAGAGGTACAGCAGATTCAGGCTGGGTCCCTCCAGCTCCGCACCACAACCCATCCCAGTGACTGGTCCATTCCCAAACCAACCCACACACCAGAGCCAGGCCACCTTATTAAAACACCTTCCTTCTCTCCAGCAGCTTCCTAGCTCAGGAAAGCCTGTGCCAAGCCTTGGCATCTCCCAGGAGGCTCCTGGGGCAGAGCAGGGTTGTAACCAGCCGTGGGTTCAGATATTACCTCATTCCCTGCCCCAAACATCCATCTTGCTGCAAACGGCCTCCCTGAGGACAGCCAGGCTCACCAACCTACACTCACACACACCTGACAGCACCTCAACCCTGGCTTTTATCTGATTTCCCAGGGGGATGTGTCTCCGTTCCAGTTGATCCCAATTAATACACAAACTCATTTGCACTCCCCTAGGTGAAGCTGGAGGGGTCTCAGCTTCCTTCTGCTCCTCATTAAGTCCTTGGCAGAGGAAAAAGGGTGTGTGCCTGCTCCTTTAGGCAGGATGATCCTGAAACCCTGATGATGCTCCCCAAAACACCCTGTTTGGGGGGGAGTGGGTTGTGGCAGTGCTGTTCCCCTGCCGAATTCCAGTAATTTGGGCTGAAAAACATGCTTTGGGGTACCTGACTTTTGGGATCAGGTACATTCTATGCCTGATGGAGGCTCACAAGGGATAGGGTGTCTTGGGGGTCCCCACTGGATCAGCCCAGGGTGCATCCCCTGAGCACTCCACGCTTTCCTGCCCAGTTTCTGGTGCTCAGACACCCCCACCAGCATCCTTGTCCCAGGCTGTCACTCTGGTTCAGGATGTCCCGCTCCCCTGGGTGATCTGTGATGGCACACTGGACACTGAATCCAGCCCCCTGATGATGGGACAGAGGGACTGGGCACATCACTCATGGCTTGATGCAGGGAGAAGCAGACAAGTGTGTCAGGGTGGGGATTTGGGGACCCTCCATCCCCAGAAAGGTCCTGTTTTGCCCACAGTGGGAAGCAGAGACGGAATCACGGCATGTCTGGAAACGAGCCAAACTTTTTTAACCAGGTGAAGCACCTCTTAAAATTGATATTCTTACCAAAAAATTAAATAAAGGGAAGGAACTTTCTTCCCTGGAATAGAAACGTATAAAACCGACAACGTTATTAACAAATGCTGCTTTCTCAGTCGCTGTGTGTACAGCCACGGCATGGTGAGGGAGACCGGAGAACAGCAGCATCCCCCCCTCCATGTCCCATCCACAGCAAGTCCATCCTGATGGAAAACCACAAAGGCAAACACTGAAATCCCCCAACAGCAAACACACCTTTTGGCTGAGTACAGTTCGGGTAGGTTTTTTTTCTTTTTCTTCCTTCCTCTCTTTTCTTAAAGTAAATAGTCGCTGTAGTGAAGTGAAAAATTCTAATAATCCTTGTTTTGTTCCTCCATGCCCTGCAGCAGCTGGAAAAACACCCGAGTGTTGAGTTGATAAGGCCTCTGCTGTGCACCCTGCTGCAGCCCCCCAGGACGAGGGGATGTTTGCATGTTCTTGGATGCCCATCAACCCTCTGGGATGGAAAGGATCCCTGCTTCCAAGGCCTGGCAGCACGGCTCCCCTCTCTGCTCCTGTGACCACCACATCTCCATTAAGGTGATCGCTAAACATGCATCTCCCGTGTTCTCCATTGGAAGAGGATCTGGGATGTAAAGTAGTTTGGTTTTCTTTAGCAGTCTTTAAATCTTTCTTGCAGCCTTTTAGTTGAAATAAAAAGACACGTATAACTTACTGTACTTAAAGAAAAAAAACCACCCAAAACACATGACCTGAAGGCAGCAGCTCCTTATAAAGGTAAATCCAGAACATTTGTAAAATGTCTTCATTTAAAACAAGAAAAACTAGTCCTGGGACTACAGAAGTCACGATTCCCTTGTGGTGATGTGTAAGGTCTCTGTAGCACTTTGAAGATGAAAAACCAGAAAGAAGGTATGTTTCTTGGGAACGGCATCGATAAAGCAGGACAGTGGATTTAGAGGACAGAGGTGAGATGTTGCCCTCGCAGTAGCCAGCCTTTTTCCAAGGCTGGGGATGGTGCTATGACCATTTCCATGCTCCTCTTGCGCCAGATCCACCAAACTCCAGCCAATTCCTCCCAGCTCACCAAGTCAATCAGGGATGGAGGTGGGATGCATTCAAAGAAAAGCAGCCCCTGGTGCCACAAGGGGCTTGAGCCCATCCTTGTGGGTACAGACACCACTTCAGCATCCCTGAGTGTGGTTGTGCGCCACTAAGCTGTTCTCCACCCTGAGCAGTGTCCTTGGAGGGTCCCCTGATGCTGGTGGGAACCAAGCATCTCCCTGTAGGGCTGCTCAGCATCCACAGCTCTGGGGATGAGGGACCTTCCTGTTCCCATTCTCATGTTGCCCATGGCACATTCCTTAGTGCCTCCTTTTTCTCTGATCTGTCCTTGGCTGTTGCTTTGCCATCAGCTTTCAGTGTCTGAGTCAGGGCTACCTGGGAGAGGAAGGAGTGGTTAGGGAGCTCAGGATCTTCACCTCCACATCCCAAATAGTCCCTGCTCCAGCCTGATCCAGGGAGTGGAGCCTCCTCAGCCAGCTCAAATCCACAAAAGTATACCTCCACCTCCACAAAATGACATATAAATCCCATAAATTCTTATAAAGCCACATGGAAAAGGAGTTACCTACTTGGAAGGATGCTGGCTAGCCTGCGACCTCAAACCTGCAAGAAATAAAGTTGTTGGTAACAGCCTTGAGCAGCAGCAAAAGGGTATCTGGACAGAGCGGAAAGGCCACCAGTTTGATGGGAGGTGGCAGGTCTGGCACACTGCCCTTGGCTGGGAAGAGGTGGCCTGGAGGTGACTGACATCTCCTTGTTATCTCCAGGATGACTTTTCTCCCTCCCAGCTCAAGCTTTTTCCCTCCGCAACCCACAGGGAAAAGGTGGGCAGAATACAGGGTGGGACAGGGATGCTGAGGCACCAAGTGAGTGATGGATGCTCCCAAAAAACCAGCAGCATCTGAAAGGGCAGGTGCGGCTGGAGCATCCCTGGGATTCACAGGAGGTGGCAGGCTACCTACCGAGCTGCTGCCGGATGGCGTTGTGCCAGTGGAGGTTGAGCAGGTCTGGATAGATTTCAGGAAGCTGCTTCAGCGCCAGGAGCTTCAGCATGCGGGAGGTGCAGCTCTTCAGCTCCAGGTCCCTCAAGTGCCTCTCCTCTGAGAGCGTGGTGGGACGCAGCTCCACCTTGTGCTTCTGCAGCACTAGGTCAACAGAGGCCCCAGGGAGCTTCGGGAAGAGTTTCTCCTTCACCACGTGGATGGGGATGAAGATGGCTCCTGCCCGGACAACGTGGGGGAAAGGACAGGCAAACATGAAGGTCTCCAGCTGGGAGAGCAGGTTGGCGAGGAGCGCGGCCACGTCCTGGAAAGCCAGCCAGATCTCCTTGCCTTTGGTGGGCTTCTGAGGAGTGGGAACCTTGGAGCCGTTCTTGGCCTTGGGCAGGGATTTGGGCACCTCTCCCAGCTCTTCTGCCAGCTCCGCCTTCTTCAGCCACTGCTGCAGGAGCTCTGGGGATGACCGTGACACCGATCCTGAAATCGTGTCACAGAGCCAGGTGTGCAGGGTGGTAAAATACTGCCCAGAGGGGGTCTCTGGTGGGGGACTGCCAAACTTCCTGACCAGTGAGATCCCCTCCTTCCCTGGGGTGAAGGGGGCTTCAGGAAGTGGAGGCTGTGGAGGGTTTGGGCCTGAGATGGTGCTGGGCTGGAGACCAGGTGGTGGGACTGGGGGGCTGCTGGCTGGTGAAGAGGCCGGTGGGTTCGGTGTGGTGGTGCTGCTGGGTGGGCTGGGCTGGGGGGCATGGGGGCTGCCCTCCTGCTGGGGCGGCTCTGTGGTGGGTGTGAGGGAGTGCAGGAGCTTGTATTTTTTGAACATGGGGGGCTCTGTGCTGGGCGTGAGGGAGTGCAGGAGCTTGTATTTTTTGAACATGAAGGTGGTTGAGCTCTGGAAGTTGCTCCTGTCTCCAGAGCCCACCTCAAGCACCTGGGGCTGAGCCCCCTCTCCCACTCCCACCTTTCCTCCTGTAGCCTCTTTCTCCTCCTCCTGGTCCAGCGTCCCCTCCACACAGCTGATGAGTCCCTGGGACTCCATGGCTTCCACTGATTTCTTCTTCAAGCTGAGGTCCAGCACCATATCCTCACTGAGCAGCTCCCCAGTGCCCACCCTATCGGGGCTGCCCTCCCGAGACCCCAGTTCTCGGGACACAGGCTCTGGGCTTTTGGGGGCCCTCTTGTAACAACTTTCCTCTTGCCTCTGCACCACATCACTGTCCGATTTCAGGCTGGACACCACCAAGGTATCTCTGAGGGAAGCAGGCTCCTGGCTATGGCTCATGTTTTGAGGTGGGGGGTTCCCCCACAGATGGTCTCTGCAGAAGAGGACATGGTCTGAGCCCTTGGTCCTTTCCAGGTACTCCTGGTAAGGTGCCAGGCTGAAGACATTGTGGATCACTGGCATCGGTGGAGAGGAAGAAAAAACTCTGGTGTCCTTCAGATCTTCCAGCTCCTTTGGGGGGGTAATAGATGAAGAAGCGGGGGCAAGCTCCTTGGCTGGATCCTTGACCTTGTAGTCATTTTCTTCCTCTATGATGACGGGAGCCACTGGTCCCCCACACGAGGTGTCCTGAGGGGCTGGGCTGGTGTTCCTCCTCCCCAGGTAAGGGGGCTCCTGCTCCCCTTGCCTAGTTTTCTCCCAGTTCCCTTCTCTTTTGGGAAATGTCTCTGTGAGCCCACTGGAGCCCCTGGAAAGCTTCTCTGGGGTGCAGACAGGTTGGAAAGCGCTGCTGTGCCTTGATGCCGCTCGCCACTGTGGACTTTCTGCCTTGTGCTGCTCACATCCTGGCTCCAGGCTGGCAAACGAGGTGTGGAACACGGATTCATTGCCAGAGTTGAAGGTAAAACCAGCGTACCCAGGCAGCTCAACATCCTTTGGCAGCTCAGCATCCCTCAGCACCACCACCGGCTTGGAGGGACCAGCACCCACTGTCCTTGGCACATAGGTGTCCAAGGGGCTGGGCAAGTAGCTCCCTGGGGCTTGGGGTTTGAGGTAAGAGCCAGGAAAGGGCTTCCTGCTTTCTACAAAGCTGGAGCTGGGCAGAGCACTGGCCTCCCCTGCAGTTGGAGTCGGAGGGTGATAGAGGGGAGCAGCTCTGTGAGGAGACAGTGGGTAGGAGGGAGGTGGGTAGCACATTGCTGGCCTCTCCTGGTTTATCAGGCCAGTATCAGGCAGCTGGAGCTTGGGACAGGAATCTGGGATGAGGCTGGGGACCTCTGGCACCTTCTTCTGGCTGTGGGCAGTGGGACAGCTTGCTTCCAAGGCTGGGGTGCTTGGAAGGGGCCTGTATTTATCAAAGGTGACATAGTACTGGGATAAGGCAACGGGGGAGCCCAACTGCTCCTTGGCAGGCAGCACCAGGCTGGAGAGCAGTGGTGGGATGCTGGGATCAGAGCAGGGACCCCTCTTGTGGGGCTCGCCAAGGTGGAGAGGTTGGGTGGCAGGGGGCAGAGCCCAGTTTGCCTCCCTTGGTGTCTGCTGCAGGCCCTCCACTCGTGTTTCCAGTGGCAGAGCCATCCTGGGGGCCAGGAAGCAGGCAGGGGCTCCATACACCGGCTTGGGGACTGCCAGTGGGGCTGCCTTGTTCGTGCCCACCGGCTTCTTCACTGGTAAGGGGCACCTTGGGCTGTCCAACTTCTTCCTAGCCATCAGCTGCTCCTGCATCACGCTGTCCTTGCCCTTCTGCGCGTTCGGGTCCTGCAGCCTGGTGCCCAGGCTCTCCGATGGGTACAGCAGGAAGCCCACCAGAGACCCCTCGTCAGGCACTGGCTGGCTCATGGCACCAGGGCCGTAGTGTAGGTAGGTGGGCGCTGGGCTCCAGGGGGCCAGGGGCTGCTCGGGACCCTTGGAGCTCTGCAGTGGGCAGGCAAAGTAGGAGCCCTTGTAGTTGAAATGGTTTTTGGAGCCAGGGCTGGGCACAGGGCTGGATTTGCTTTGGATTTTGCTGGATGGAAAGCTGGTGGCGGGCTCCGTCTCCAGCCGAGGTTGCTTGTTGAAAATCACGGGGTCCACAGACTTCAAGTACCGCTTTGAGGCCATTTATACCTTACTGCTGCTGTCCTGCCAGGAGAGGTGAGCTGGCCTTCCTGAACAAGAGAGAGAATAACACATAAGCAAATCAAGTCCCCATGGCCAGCACCCTGTGGTGGCATAGGGTGACAGAGTCCTTCAGGAACTCTTTAAAAGTCACCTTGCCTCCATGCTGTCTGGAGAAAGAATGTTGGTTTTCACATGCATCCCATTTGTGATGCTCAGGATCATACTGGAAAGCTAAAGCAGAGGAGAGGAGGTGTGGAAAACCCTGCCTGTCTCACAGCCAGCCTCTGCCAAGGGTAACAGGTATTGCTTCCCTTCTCCCATCCTCCCAGCATCTGGCAGAGATCCTAAAAAAACCCACCCTACCCCAACTGAGATGCAGCATTTGATCCTCAGGGTGCAAGTGCAGGATCCAGTCAGGAAGCCCTGTGTAAGCCAGGGTGGGAGTCCACAGCCAGTGGGGGGAATCCTGGGAGGCTGGCTGGGCATTTCTCCATCTGTCTCCTTGGAAAAGCCCTGGAAAGCTCTGACTGCTTTGGTTCCAAAGCCTCAGTGAGTGTCTGTTGCAGGCAGTGGGGAGCAAAGCTGGGTCAGCTCAGGTGAAGAGCCAGCAGACACAAACACGGAGTGCCCAAAATTCCCACTCCCAGTTCCACCTTTTAAAGTAATTTGATGTCTCCTCCCCAAGACAGCAGTTGATCCTCTCCCTTAGGATGTCTTCTGATTTGGGGCTGCTGTGTGGTGGGTACTGGTCTGCAGCAACAGGTGGTGAATGCCAGCAGGTGGAGCTGGCAGGCTGTCCCACCGTGGTCCTGGATCCTGGAGCATTCCAAGTATTCTCCCAGTATCTCCTGGCATCACCCAGCATCTCCTAAGCATCCCACTGAGACACCTGAGCATCACAGGACCTTTACTCAGTACCCTCCCAGCATCACCTGAGCATCCTGTAAAATCACCCAAGCAAGCCCCAAGACCCACCTGAGCATCACGGGCACAGCACCCTCCCAACACGGGCAAAGATCCCCCAGTATTTCCCAGCACAGCCTAGCATCCCCAAGCCCAGGGATGGATTCCCTGCAGCAGGATCTCCTCCATGTTATTTTTTTCCTTTTGTGACAGAGTTAGCAGAGAAGCCAACAAGGAAATGGAGGAAAAGCATATGGAGATAAGATAAAAGCCACATCCACAGTAGCGGAAATGGAGCAGATAATGAGAAGACTTGTGGGGGGAGATAAGGGACCCAGTGGTGTTGGTGCTGGTGAGGGTGCTGCACCTCTGCCTGGAAGGTGGCAGAGGATGATCTGTCTTTCCTAAGCCCCAGCTCACCCCAAAACAGCATGACTGAGGCTGCATTCTCTGCTGATCCTGTCCATTGGGTTTCTTATCCAAACTTCAATAATTTCTCACTTTCCAGTGAGGATGCTGCTTCCTTGGAATCCTCTGAAAACCCTCATCAGAGGGTCGGTGCTTCCTTTCCCACACGCACCCTCAGCAGCAGCTCCCCCACATCACTTCCAACAGCTTTATCCTCATGATAAATCCTCAGGGTCATTTCTAAGACATGCAGTACCAATTAAATTTGCCAGCACTTAGATTCAGGAACACAGCTCCCTTCAAATTGAAAAAAACCTTGGGGAAAATCCCAAATTGGGTTATTTTCCTTCCAAGAAGGATCTCTCAGGAGGCTGTTGTTTAAATCCATCTCCCTAGGAGATGCTGCATGGGAGAGAGATGCAGGCACAGGATCCCTTCCCAGCTGTGACAATGCTCAGGTTGGACAAGCTAGGACAGCAACCCGGGATCTTGTGACTCCTGACGTTTCCCCACTGTTTTTCCCCCTTTCCCCAAAACCCCAGGGATGTACAAGTCCCACCCCCTCTGAGTGGGGACATTGTGATACCAGCCCTGCCTTCACCCAGGTGATGCCACTGGGCATGATGCAATTGCCCTGTTTCACCCAGATCCGACTTCCAGCCTTGCTGGAGAGATGCCCAGTGGCTGGATCCAGACTCTTGGATTCTCTGATGTCTGACAGGGTTAAGCTCACTAACCTCATTAGGGTGAGAACCCTCATGGGCTCACTCTTTCCATGAAATCCACTGGGGCTTCGCTGAGGGGGTGCCATCCCTACATCTGCGCCATCCCAAGAAAACAGTTTTGCTGCCACCGTCAGCTTTTTCCCTCTGGGACTATCCCCTTCCAGCTGGTGGAGGTAAAGGAAGAGAGGGATAAGCGGGAATCCGGGCCGGGGGGATGCCTGAGTGAACCCCAACAAATGCAATCAGCAATTCTGAAACCCCACAGCTGGGAAAAGCAGGGGGTGGATTAAACACATCCCATTATTCATCTATTTTTTAATGGTTTTGATTTTTTTCCCCCTTCCTCTTCGGTGTTTTTGTCCCAGAGCAGAGCGTTTAGTCAGGAGGGAGTAAAAGTAAAACCAAATGCAGAGGACCACGTGCCGCCCGAGCAGCAAAACCTCCCTGATAAGCTCCCACGGGCCTCAGGAAACTTTATCTGCCACGTCTCGGGTGTCCAACGGGCACAGAAGGACTTCTGTGCCTCCTCCCTGAGGCTCCTTGGCCTGCCAAGGCTGTTGGGAACACTGCAGACATCTCTTTTTTTTCTCCGACACCTCCCAGCAACGTGTCCGTGTCTGTTATCAACAGGGCAGTCAGGCGCAGCGCACAGCTCCCCGGAATTTCCTGCTCAGGATGCGATGTCCTAAGTGGGAGCCTTCTCACCGCAGCCTCCCGCCTCCTCCATCGCCACGTGATGCCAAGAAAAAGCCGCCAGCTCCCAGCCAGCCCGCGGGAATTGAGAAATAAACCCCAAAAGCTCCGAAACCCGCCGGCGTGAAGCATCCCCAGCCCCACCGAGCCACCCACGAGGTGCTCCGGCGGAGGGGTCGCTGGCGGGGCGGAGTTTCCCGGGGTCCCCCCTCAACCAGTGGACTTCTCCAGCGGTAACGGGGCGCATTCCCGGCCGGCTGCAGTCCCGGTTTCACAATCGCGGGGACTCTGGGACCCTGCCCACGAGGTTACTTTTCCCATCTCTCCACCTTTCCCATCTCTCCTGCGGGTTTGGATGAGATCACCGGCAACGCTCCCCCCGCTTTGATCATTCGGGGAAACAAACAAGAGGCCTCAGCCGTCCCAGCTGCCTCATTCCACACCTTGTCCCTCTTCCACAAAGTTTGCAGCTCCTGAGCGTCTCCCAACTCGGCAAATGCCGAGCCAGAGCCTTCCCTTGGACCAAGCCAGCTGATTTTTAAGGCAGTATCCTTATGGAATGCATGCACTAAGCCATGGCTTGCATGAAAATTAAGTTGAAACCCCCCCGGAATATTCACTTTTGTATAAAGAAAAAAAAGTTCACGAAGCATTGAGTAGGCACCAGAAGGGCTCAGTGACTGCGTTCTCTCTTATTTAAAACACCTCCAAAACGCATCGATCCCATTCCGAACCATGGATGTCACGTCCCAGGTTGGCCACGGTCAAGGCTGGGGCGTCCCGATACTCCCAGACTCCCACCAGGACACGAGGTACGGATGTGGCGGGGGGGGGCAGAGGTGGCCGTGTACGATCTTCTGTCCCCTTTACACACCCACGGCCACCGCTCTCGTGTGAGCAACGCTCCGATGACCCCCAAAATACGCCTCTCGCAGGAAGCTAAGCGCACTCACGCTGCGCATCAGCCCCATGATCCAAAGTGTCCATAAATGGGTAAAATCCTGGGATCCGAAGCCTGCAACCCGCTTTTCCCTGCGTGGCTCAACGAGCAGCAGACGACCCCGAAGAAGGCGTGCGAGGAAGTGGGGCGGCCCCCACCTTGTCCGAGGGTTTCACCCGCCGAGGGAGCGCCAAACCAAGCGGGGAGCTGGCCGGGGGTCCCCCCGCTCCCCTGTGTCCCCCCCCCCCCATCCCTCCGCTCTATCCTGGCCCCCGCGGGACGCGCATCCCTCCGGCCCCTCACTCACCTGCGGCTGCGGTGCGGTGCCTCCCCCGGAGCATCGCGACGGGATCGGCGGGGTGGGCTCGGCGAGGACGGAGGGGAATGCTCGGCCGGCAGCCCGCGCTGTGCGGAGGAAGTGGGAGGAGGAGGAGGAGGGCTGGGTGTGCGTGTGGGCCGGCCGGAGGAGGAAAGGGGACGGGACGGGACGGGAGGGCACAGCCCAGGCACACGTGCGGCGAGCCCGTGCGCTCGGAGCGGGGACCCTCGGGACAGGCGCATCCCCCCACGCTACGGGGGACACCCGCAGCGGGGAGCCCCCGCACGGTAGAGCCCCGGTTTCAGCAAGACCCCCGTTCTTGAGGAGGAGCCGCATGGGGAGCGCACGCTGGGGGGAAGCCTCATTAAGGGGAGCCCCCATTGCACGGAGCCCCAGTTAAGAGGATCCTCACTGCATTCAGTCCCCATTAGGAAGTACCGTCCCATTAAGGGGACCCCCCCATTAAGGAAGACCACCATTAAGGCCCTCGCCCCTTACAGGCAATCCCCATTATGGAGGGAGCCCCGTTAAGGGGGCCCCAGTTGCATGTAGTCTCCATTAGACAGTACCCTCAGCAGGAGGGGACCCCCCTCAGTGCGGGTGTGGAAATTATGCAGAAGTAACAGTTAGTGGAAGATTGACAGCTTGGGAGCAAGGCAATGCGGCCCAATCCAGTTTAGTGGTTCTGTGGTCACCTTAGGAACAAGTTGTTCAGAAACGTTGCCCAGTTTACATAACCAGGGTGAACAACTTCATATGTAACACTTTTCTGCTGAATCCGTATTCCCGGGTCAATAAATATGAGCCAGGTATGCATATCCCCATAAGCATCTGGGGCCATAATCCAGTGTATAATAAAGTAATGCCTGCTTCTTAATACTACATCAGTGTTAAGGAGTTTTATTCCAGAATTTCAGTGCTGCAGGCGGTCCCCATTAGGAAGTGACCCCATTAAGGGATCTTCTGTTAAAGAGGAGCCCCCATTACAGGGAGATCCATCCTCACAGAGTTACGGGCACCCTCTGAGCACAGGGATGTTTCCCAAGCCTTAGACCACCAGGATACAGTCAGGGGTCCGGGGCGGACCAGACACAAGTCCATCTGTCCACACAAAATCATTTTACCATCTCGTTAGCAGGGACAGAGGGAAGCCGGCAGTCCGGGGTGGGCTGGGGATGGCTTCTGAGCTTCACAGTCCACCCCCACCCCAAAGAAAAGCTCCTGCTCCTGGATTTGACCCCTGCCATCTCCAAGTCCACACGCTGGCATTAACATGCAGTGTTTATCTAAGGAGTCGCATCTGGAAAAGTCCACCTGTCGCCCAAATTCGGTAATGAAAACTCGTTAACACCAATGTAGCATTAAGAAGCAGGTGTTACTTTAACCTGGCACCCGATTCACGTGGCATAACTGACTAATGCGCAGGCCTGGCTCAGGACAATACATGTCTTTCTTAGCGGGAGATGTACATATTCATCGAGAAGTGTTACAGTTTGGTACTTTAGTCGGCCACAGAGCCCCTAAAATGGATTGGGCTGCAATGACTTATTACAAGGCGGCAGCAGAATCCCTAAACTGGATGGGGCCTTGACTCGTTGCAGAGCATTCAACGTTGGACATAACGTTCCATTAACTGTCACTTCTGTGTAATTTGCAACACATGCAAACATTCCCCAACTAATCATTAACCCTCATAAAAAGCACGTAAATATGATTAACCCAGTGACACAGATGCTGGGAGATTGAGTTGCCCAAGACCCCGGAGTGAAGCAGTGGAAGAGGCTCCGGTCCCATTAGCAGTGAGAAATAAACATTTCTAAGTGAAAAATAATTCCACTTTTTTAGTACTTTACTGAACAAAGGCCGAGAAGGCAGGGTTTGAATTCTCCTCTCCTTGGCCTCACAAGCATTATTTTCCCATTACAGCTTTAATTTATAGCAGTTATGTGGCAGCAGCAAAGAAAATAAGGATCTGGGAGGAGCTGGCGCTGAATTCCCAGTCCCTTGGCTCCAATGTTTACAGACCATTGCTTTGTCTGGAGTTCATTGATCAGGTGCTGCTGTTAATATTTTCTTTGGTCAAATGGTAATGCAATTAGAGAATAGTTATTATATTTAATTATGAGGTGTTATATATTATTGTTAACATATGATAGTTATTATGCATTAAAACGAGCAAATGGGTGGATAATAAAGCTTGTTATTTGGAGTTATGGGTATTAAAATTATCACTGTTAGTTTTTACCTTGCTGAACAGAATCTCAATTCCCTTGACATTGCAGATAATGCCTTTAAGATCGAGTTGGCTCATATATTTACATAACTTTACTCTAGAAAGAACTTTTCTCATTTGAATTTGGCCACATCCCTGCTGCCAGGCATCCAGCTGGACTCTGAAAACTAAATCTCAATATTTTCTCACTTACATTTCTCTGGTGCAGAGAGGGGAGTTTCTACCTGTTCTCTCACCAAATACCTGCTCTTGTTTCTTTTTTTTCCTGTGAATTTTCTTCTCTCCACTTCCTGCATGATTCATCTCTTTGTCAGCTCCTCAAATCATCTGAGTGGCTGAGGCACCAAACCTGCTGGCACCATCAGCACCAGCCTCTAAATCCTCCATTCTTTAATTTTTATTTTATTATTTTAATTTTTATAACAATTTTTAAAGACAGAAGCACGTGGCAATGTGATTTTTGGGGAAAGGTGGCTGGTAATTTCCACCCAGGGCATAGCCATTCCCACTTCTTTTGCCCCTCCAGCCATCAGCATCCTCCCTCGTTGGTGAGCACCTGGGAGAGCTCAGATACCCAATGACACAAAGCAGCCTCAGCATCCCCACAGGATTACTGTGAGCCTGGTGGGGTGACAATTTGACTGACTCAGTCAAATTTCGGACATGTGGTTTTCAATTTTCTTTTTGAGGCTTCTCAGCCTCAGCATCTATCTTTGATCTGTGGTTTGCTGGGCTGTGCCTCCCTCTTAGCTCTCAGGAAACCTGCTGGCTTCAGACTGCTGCTGCCTCCAGGGTCTCCCGAAACGATGCCCAAGATGGGACATCCATGCTGGGATTCACCCCAGCAGGCCCAGGGGCCTCCAGGTGGGAGCATGGGCATCAGGTTCCCCTCTCCAGGCAGCATTTCCAGCAGAGTTCATTGCTGCTCCCCAGCCACATCACTTCTCCCTTACCCCAAAAAGGGTCAGTTCTTGTCCCAGCTTGTGCTCCCCAATTTTTCTTTTTGCCAATTAAGCCTCTCAGGGGAATTTCACCCCCTTTAGGAAGGCAGTACCCAGAGTGATGCTGGTCAGGAGTCCAAGTGATGGAGAAGGGTGGGTGGCCCCCAGCTTACAGACCTGTTCATCTCCTTTTCCCACGACAGATCAGTCCAGGAACATCTGCTTTCGTTCATCTTCCTTCTTTTTAACCCTCTTCTCTTTGATTTGCTTCCTTTCCATCCCTCCTTGCTCTAAACCTCCTTCCATCCAGGATAAGATCACCTTTTGGGTTGAATTAGGAGAAAACTGAAGTTAGAACTGGATGATTTTTAAAGTCCCTTCCAACCCAAACCATTCAACAACTCTGAAAAAATTAGGCATAGGCAGGTCTGGTTGCTTATCCAACATTTTTCCAGCTTTATCCCCTTCAAAACCTTGATTTAGATCCCACTAGGGCCCACAGTTATTGGTAAATAAATCAAAACCCCAACTTACACAACTTGCTGCCCCAGGAAAGCAATAAAGACAAGACCCAGTAACCCAGAGATGCAGGTACCTCATTATCTCTAGGTAATTTTCTGTAGGTAATGAGATAACCAAGCCCCAGCAAGAGCAGAGTGGGAATAAATTCCCAAGGGGTGTAAAACATCACCGTTCCATCCAGAATCATGGAATCGCGGAAGGGTTTGAATCAGAAGGGAACTTTAAACTCAGCTTGTTCCACACCCCTGCCACGGGCAGAGACACCTTCCACCAGACCAGGTTGCTCCAACCTGGCCTGGAGAACTTCCAGGGATGGGAACCTGGAATAGATCTCTGTGATGGCTGTGGAATTGCCCCTCTGTGCCAGGCAAGATGAGAGCAGACCCAGTCAGCTGAGACGGTTTTCCTCTGCTAAACCATTCCCTTATCAAGCTGCTCTCCAAGGAACACTGAAAACAAGATGAATCTTGTTCTCCCAGGAGGAGTAAAGCAAAAATAACCCTGTGGATGAATGAGCAGCACAAAACCAACTGTGCTTGGGTCCAGTTTGGGAGCTGAAACTCTCCAGCTCCATGTTCCTGCTTGAATTATTGCTCCTGCATTCACTGCACTAATAATAATAATAATAATAATAATAATAATAAACAACTGTGGTGTTTCTTTTTGCTTTTGTTTCCCAGTATGTGAGATGAAATCCTGCAAAGCCCTTGGGGAGGATGAGGGGAGGGAGAAGCCCCTTGGAGTGGCTCACAGGCTGATGGAACCACTCGTGCATCGTGACATGGGCTTGGAAGTCCATGGCTCCAGCACTGAAACCTACAGCTGGACTTGCTTATCTTGGCATGTTTGGATGCTCCATCTGTGGGAAGTCCTGGGACTGTGGAAGCCCTGGGATGCTCGTGACACACTCCCTGCTCTTTCAGTGGGCAGGATGCAGGCACTGGTGTGGCTCACCTGCTCCCTGCCTGCAGGAAGGAAATACCCCCAAACCCACCTCAGTATTCATGGGTAACCATGGAATATCCAGGACAGCACCATGGCAAAGCTTCTCCCCAGCAACCAGAAGCGGAGGAGCATCATGGCGCATGAGAAAAGGCTTTTTGCAGGAATCCTACACCCAGGAGCAGAGATCCCTGGGCTGGGATTCCCCTGTGAGCTCCCCCTCCTTTCTCTGCCTCTGCATCCAGGTCTTCCACTGGGAAGCAGCCCTCTGCTGGAGTTTGTTCCCTGGGCACCCAGCTCCCACCAGATCCAGGGACACCCCAGTACTCCTGTTTCAGAAGAAGAGGAGGAGAGCAGGCAGGGCAGGGAAACCACCTTGTTCATTGCCTTGTGGTGAGGAATAGACCTGTGGTCTTGGGAAAGCCTTGGATGTGGTGACAGCTGAGCCAGGGAAGCTGGCAAGCTGCCCTCTGCTCTGGCCTGCAGGCTCTGTGCAGCACACAGCCAAGGGAGCACTAGGATGAGCTTGGACATGCAGGAGCCAGTCCCATACCCAAGCACCCCTCACCTCCCTGGGCTCTGAAATGAAGCCAAGGCCCTCCGAAGGGACACCAGCAGTGCCCTTCTTTGGGAAGCTGGCCTCGCTGGCACAGTAGGGATTGGGGTGCCACCCCCTCCCAGCCTGGCTGCTAGCCAGGGGGTCCCCACATCCCCAGGGAAGGTGCTACCCAAATGGTGAATTTGGCCATTTTATTTCCCCTTCTGCTTGCAGAAATCACTATCAACCATGGAAACACTTCAGTCTTCTGCAAGGCTCCCCAGCTCTGGGCTGGCTCCAGTCCTGCTCTGGAGGCTGCTCTCTTCCTGCTATGATAGTCCAGGGTGGTGTCTCCTCTTCCTCTAGGAATACTCAGCATGTGGCACTGATGGAGAAGAGGACACCAAGATGGATTAAGGTTTTTCTATAGAGAAGAGCCAAGCTCCTACAGGAACTCCAAGGACAAAGGTAGAAGGCATTAAGATGCAGCACCCAATGGAACTCATGGCTGCAGAAGTGGCCACCAAATCCTTGGAGCTCAGAGGCTTTTGCTGTACTAGCAGGGAGGTCCCCCTTCTATGAAATCATCTCTTCTTCCCCACAGCTGGTGCTGGGTCTCTCAATTGGGAGTTTTACCTCCACTCTCCCCACACCACAGAGCAAGCTGTGATCATCACTGCTGCTCAGCAACCAAAACATGGTGATACAGGTGATAAATACACCACAAGTGGTGGGAAAGGCACCTTTTTCCTCCTGGTGGGGCATCTCCAAGGAGCTCCACGCAAGAGGGGATGGCCCAAGGCACCAACTGAAGCTCCACCTTTGTCCTCTCCTCAGTGGTTTGGCTCAAGGACTCACCAGAGGAGAGACAGAGCATGCCCTTAATCTGCTGGGCTGGATTAGAGCTCGTCTGCTCCAGCCTGCAGCCTAATTGCCTAGGTGGGACCGGGAAGAGGAGCCTTCTCTGTTTACTCACATAGTTTAAAAGTGAATAACACAAAGCCCGGCTCTGGCTCGACTGTGCTGTCAGAGTGCAAGACCTTCCCCTCCCAGCTTCCCCAGCCCTTGGGCTGTCAGGGCGGGCAGAAGAAGCTCTCAAGGGAAAGGACACCGGGCTGTGAACCCCCTCCTGCATCACCCCGGGGGGCCTGGGGGCCACAGAAGCCTCCTTGCCTGGCACAGCAGCTCTTTGTCCTCCTTTTCTTGCCCTCCCCCTTCCTGCCCCAGCACACAAGGAGCTGCTTTGATGCCCTCATAAGACAGATTTTCCACTGATAACTGATCCTTGTGGTCCCTGTTGTGACTGGCTCCTACTGACTCATTCCTCCCATGGGGCGAAATCCTGGTGACTCCAGCTCTCTCTGGCCACCTTAGCAGTGGGGATATCTTACTTCCTCCATGCCCACCCCCAACAAATAACCCTCCCCTGCTCCTGACCCCACTCAGGCCTGCCAGCCCTGACCCAGGAGCTTGGCCCAACCCTTGGCCAACATGTCCCCAGGCACTAACTGCTGCTCTGAGCCTTGGATGGGGCAGCACCACCTCGCCAGTGGGTCTTTTCCTCCCAACCACCGGCTGCAGCAGAGGATCCAGGGAAAACGTAAGACCTCAGTGAGCTTCTACACTGAGCAGAGTGAGCTGGTGACGGTCCTCATGTCCTGGGCAGTTTTCTCTTCCAGGAATTGATTTTTGAAACCTACTTCAGCCTCCTGCATCGTACTGCCCTACAGCAAAGGGCTCCACAGATTAATGCTATGGAGAATCATCTCCTTTGGACATGCTTGATGCATTGGATGGCCATGGTTTTTGCACAAGAGGCAGTGAATAATCACCTTCTCATAATTTATCTTCTCTGGACTCATCAGGATATTACAGACCTTGGTCATGTTTGCCCCTGATGCCTCTTTCCCAGCCTGTTTCATCGCCCTTTGCACAGGAGCCTGACTGTTCACAGAGGCGGGCTAGGCATAGCAACTCTCTGAGGGTGTTTGCCATTGAAAGCTGCTGGGGGAAGGATGCTCATGGAATTTGGGAAGCCTCCTTTGTTTGCCGGGGCCGCGCAGGGTGTGAGGAGGTTTGTCTGGGAACATCTTGTGCTCTCCAGCCTCTGGCAACGGGAGGTGGTGATGGCTCCTAGTGGTTATTGCTGCACCACTAGGGTAAGCCGGATTAGCACAGGGAAGTTGGGAAACAGGCTGGACCCTCTTGCCCCAGCTGGAGCGGAATTGAAGCAGGAGCACCAGCAGCTCCTTGCAGAGCCCCGGGCTCCAGGCTGGCAATCACTGCCTCAGCACACTGGGACACCTTACTGCCCTCATGGAAACCTCCTTTCACTAATGGGGCTACTGTGGTTTTTGGCTGGGGCAATTAGAGCCTCATAAAGGGACCGCTTGTCACCTCCCTGACACCGCCACATCCCCGCGTCCCCAGTCTTCTCCTCGCTCTGCCCTCTGTGACAAGTTTTTCCTTCTTTTCTCCAGCCCTTTGCTCCAGCATGACAATGAAGGAAAAAAACCCAACTAAACCCCACAAAAAGGCCACTTCTCCCTCTTTTTGTCTTGCAGCAAACCCGTGGGTGCAGGGAGCTGTTGGAGCAGGAGCACACGGGGTTTTGGCAGGGATGCTTCTTGGCCTGTTCCATCTACAGGAGCCGAGGCAGCCAGGCCTGCCAAGCGCTGGCAAGCTGGGGGTGAACCTGAAGCCATTCCTTGAGTTGGGAGCTGGCCAAGCTCTATTGGCCAAGTGTCTTCTTTATTCCCTTCTAGGCTTTTTCTGTGCTTGGGTGTATTTCCACAGCATGGAGATGGGTGGAAAATTACTGGTGATGCTTTGGTGCTAGTCCCTGCCCTGGCAGAGGTGAGCTGAGGCTGCACATTTATCAAGCGAACTCCTTGCCACTGGGGCTGAAATGGCTTGAAGAACCAGCTAAATAGTTTAAAAAGAAAAAAAGAGGAAAGATACTAAAAATTTAAAAATCTTGGGGTTTTTTTTCCCCTCAAAAATATTTCTCTGGAGAGATCTGTCCATCCCAGACCACTGGAGAGTTTTTGCAGCCCAACAGCTGCCTGGAGTTTGCTCCTCAGAATTACCATGAGAAAGTACAAATACATCCCAAACAGAGCAGACAAACTGGGATAAATGATGTGCACCAACATCCACAGTCCAAAAACCCTGTGATCTCACCCACAGGGAGGAAAGCAACAGTGGCAGAGAGCTTGGGGTGACAGAGACCAGCTGGGTTTGGTGCAATGACTTGATGGATGGATGGATGGATGGATGGATGGATGGATGGATGGATGGATGGATGGATGGATGGATGGATGGATGTTTAGTGGGGCAGGTAGCAAACCCTGATGATCTCCTTGCTGCTACCCAAGGCATCATTCACAGCCCATTATGCTGCTCCTCTGAGGAAGCAGAAGGGAACATTGCAATCTTCCTGTCATGGGAAAACCAGATTTCAACATGCAAACCAAGGAGTTGAGGGTCGGGGTGCTGCTCTCAGCTTGGGTGCAGCACCCCTGTGACCTGGGAGCATCCATCACAGTGTGGCTCCTCACGTCTGGGCCCAGGGATGCTCATCTAACCCAGTTCCCATGCCACAAGCCTCCAGGACAGCTGAGCCAGGACTGGTGGGAGGGATGAAGCGTACCCTGCTTATATCCAGGTCATTGGAAAATCCCCTTGGCTAGGACAGAAGCAGGACACAGACATCACACACCTGGCCTTTCCTCCCCATGGCACCTCCAGCCTTCCTCTTGAAACTACCAATTTGGCTACTAATTGTGAATAGTTTTGGGGAATTTCACTCTTCCAGCCAGGAAGGGCAGGCCCAGGTATTTTGATGCCCTTCAAAAAAACACATTTGCTTGGCAAACGTAGCAAAGCCATTCATCACCTTCAAACCCCCTTCTTCCCACACAGCGATTTTCAATGCCTGGAAAAGGAAAGAAAACAGCAATAAATGAGTGAAGCTCTTGGCTGTGCCCACTGGAGCATTCCTGGATGGGGCTGCAGGATCTTCTCCAGACTGGTATGGGAGAGGACATCACAAAAGCTGATTTGATGTACAAGCTCTTCTTTTCCATGCCTCTGTTACTGAGACATGGACTTTGGGGCTGACCTGCTGGTCCCTGGTTCCCTCAGCAGGGCTATTACTGTGGAAACCTTCAGGAAAGGTGGCTGGGAATGAGGCGGTGCTGCGATAAGCCATGCTGCCGGTTCAAGGACAGCTTTACCACTGCAGGTAGAGGAAAGGGATGGCTGCTCATGGCTAGGGCTGAAATGACCCTCTGCCCTGCATCTCCCCATCCCAATCCCCATGTCATCATCTTACAGCTCATGGAAACCTGGTAGAAGGAGGCTTACTCCTGGCTGATCCTCCTTCAGGGATACCTGCTCCATAGCAGCTGGATCAGCCCTTCCCCCAGGGAACCACAGCTTGGCCCCAGTTCAGCATCCCCCCTCAGGCTGGGGACTCCCCAGCTGGCAGCCAGCCTCAATGCCACCACAGTTCCTGGGAACTTCCCAGGGCTTCTCAGCCTTTGGAAGGGCTCACATTGCATCAGCCAGGCTTGGAGGAACTCAATGATACCCAGGAATTTTCTTTCTTCTCTTGCTTTCAAAGCTTTTCCTGCTTTATCTCCAGAAGGATGCCAGCTATCCCTGGGGTACCCTTGGGACCACCTGGATGGGGATCAGATAGGGACCACACATTAAGAAAACCCAAATTCACAAGTTTTGTCCTCAGGCAGGTAATTGGTGGCCTGGGCTTTGCGTACACCAAGCCAGTGGCTCTGAAAGACATGGCAGGTCCACAGGATTTTCCAGAATTTTCATCAGCTTGCCACTGGCATACATAAATCCCAGCCCGGGGAAATCCTGGATGATCTTTCCCTGTTTTCCATGATGCCAAACCCCAGCACTTTTCCCATCAAAACTAAGCACCAACAGAAGAACTATGCTCAGTGCAGGGTCCCATCTGCTCTCCAGAAGGTGATTCCAGTCTCACAAGTCCACATTAGATCTTACAGCCTCAGCAGGACCTTTCAGCCCCAAGCAATGATGCTTTTTTAGGAGAAGGCTCCATGACCCAGTCTGGTAGTGGCCATCTAATTACCATGTCCTTACACATTTTTTCCCCAACACCCTGCAGCAAGAGGGAAAAATTCCCCATAGCCTTTGGTCCTCCCATCCCACAACCTCAGGGAAGCATCACTTTCCAGGCTTCCTGGGCAGACTTCCTTCCTGCTCCAAACATCTGATGTGGCCTAGTGGATGGCCTGAGGCTGGGTTGCTGTGTCCTGCTGGCTCCATCTCTGAGGGATTGGGGACAGACTGGGGAGGCAGCACAGGATAGCCAACCTCATGGCTACACAGATCAAAGGTTGGAGACACTATAATGTCCTGGGATGGTTGTAAGATGGTGCCATCCCCAAGTACCCACATCGTATCCCACCAAAAAATTGTGGGCAGCACCTGGGGAGATCCTCCTCCATGTCACCAGTTCTGAAGTCCAGGAGGAAAAAGAAATCCCAGAGGATAAATCAGTAAGCTTCTCCCAGAAGAAGAGAACCAAGGATTGATGCAGACTTCAATCGGAGGAAAGAGAAAAGAAGAGGTCAGTGAGGAGAAGGAGGAGCAGAGGCAGCTCTGCTTTAGCTGTTAGCAATGTGTTTCATCTGCATCCAGCAAAGATTAAGAAAAGGTTTCATTGAAAAAAACCAGATGTTAGCACATTTGCAACCCAAACACTCATGACAAAAAAGCCCACATTCCTGCACTGACACCCATCAGCTCCTCCCAAACACAGGTGGCCACTGCTGACATCAGTTCCATGAGCAGGGACAGGACCTGGCAGAGGAGGGGGTGGGAATATACCACCAGCTGCAGAAGGTGGGAGGTGTTTTAGGGCCCACCTGCTTGTGATCCCCCCCTGTATCTTCAGCTTTCCCATCACCCTAGGCTGCTCCTTCCAAGATCATCCCATCTGGGTGGGTGCTCCTTATTGGCATGAGCCGGGAGCACAGCTTCCCGTTTCCCCTCCAGGGATGCATGTCAAGCTGAGATAAGGGATCCACTGGCTCCAGCACTGGGGCAGGGGAGGGAAAGAGCTTCTCCCATCCAGGGATTAGGTGGAGACCTTCTGCCATTAGGACAGCTGCTAGGCCAAAGAGCCTAAGGGCACTTTGCACCTATTACTGGGCAAGCCTGGAAAGGTGAAAATTAACATAAACTGAGATAAAACCAGGAGAAAATTAACATAAAATGTATATACAACCAAGAGAGGAGGGTGAGGTAGAAGCTGTTGCACTTTTCCTGGTGTTTCCAAAGCCCTTCTCTCCAGAGCTGCAGTGGGAGAAAACTGATTTTCCTCCAAAAAGTTGTGCAGGTTGAGGCCAGCAGAGAACCAAGACCTTACTGTGAACTTGGGGAAAACCGAACCCAAACCTGTGGTATTTTGGATCTCATCCTCTGCTGGACCCAGCAGGATGCTCGGGAGAGGGGGAGTTCTAAACCCCAGACAAGGGGGTTCCATCTCCACCATGTCCTGGTTCCTGCCCACCAGAGAAGGGGAGATGCTGACATGATGGAAGCTCACCGAGACCATCCCACCGACACACCGGTGTGGGATGGGAGGGATGCTGGCTACAGCACGGTGGGAGGGGGTCACGGGGAACCACCAGGGCTCACCTAGAGGAGCCAGAGCGGAAGGGCAGCCTCTGGCGCACTGGCCGAGCCAGGACGCAGCCGGCCGGGATTTTCAACCACTGAGTGAGCCAGCAAAGTAAACATTAGCAAAGAGCTCCCGAGTCATGTAAACAAACAACCAATTAAGAGATGAAATAAATCTCCCAGGTACGTAACCTTTCTATTTAAACACTCTGGGCCTGGAAGAGTTCCAGAACATCTGACCCAGCTTTGCCTGAGATCTGTCTGTTGAGGTCCCACAGATGAAAGGGGTTGGTTTTCAGGGGGTGGCTTCTTTTCTGCCTTTTGCCCGCCCCCCCCCCCCCCCCAGTTATATTATTCCTTCTTTCTTGTGTTGGTTTAATTCAGAGGGAAAGCCCCAGTCTGTTTCCTTCTGCATCCCCTTCTCTGCATGGAGCAGGATCTGACTCTCTCCCGGTTTCTGGAATAAAATTGACTGCATTGACCTGTTAATTATGGAATTTAAGGCTGGTGCAGAGGAAATGGGGGCAAATTGACCCAGCAGCATTAAAGGAGAAGAGAAAAGCCAGGTTTTAAATGGAGGGTGGACATCGCTGGGGAGAGATTTTGGGAAAATAAGGATGGTCCTTCCACAGCAGGACAGGACATAGAGAGTGAAACAGGTTAAACTTGATGGGTGTATATAGGTGTTGATTTTATCGGGGTTTCTGTCCCCAGTAAAATCCTACAGCTCAGGTGACCCTCAGCTAGCTCCCTCCTTTCACATCCAATACCTCATGAGCTGCCAGACCCCTCGCCTGCTCCCAGGCTTCTCCATGCAGCCGCTCTGCTGATTCAGGAGAGCGAGGGACTCACCCCGCTGGCTTCAGCACAGCCTCTAATCCCAGGCTTAACTTTAAACCCAGGTTTGGGGTCCCGCAGAAGACAGCAGTCACACAGCCCAGCCGAGGTCATGGCAGAGTTATGCTGACTCTTTCCAGGGATAGGGGGGGATGAACTCCTTTAATTAGAGCTGTTAGATAGGCTTAAATCCACATACCTGCAGGATTTGGTTATCTGAAATTAAGCATGGAGGTTGCAGGAGTAAGGACAGTTTAGGGAAAGCATCACTACTTATTTTTGGAGAAAGAAAACCCTTGCTTGACACCAGACTAGCAGCTCTTTCAACCCTTAGTGACAGTGTTTCATCTTAAAATGGCTTTTATTGAGGTGTTTGATGTACCAAAACACTCTGCTCTGCCCCATCACCAGGTGCCCAGTCCTGCATGAAATATTTGGGAGCAGGAACCATACATTTGGGAGATGGAGTCTGCTTAAAAGACTAAAATATCTGCTTATTCAGAGGTCAAACATGGAGATGCAGCCCATGTGCCAGAGACTAGAAAGGGGGTGAAGTGGGGTGATGCAGCTTGGATGTATCTGCAGCCCTGGCAGTAAGCAGGATACTCCCCAAATGCCTCACAGCAGGGATGCTCAGAGGTTCCCCCCCAAAGCCCACCATGCAGGATGCTTATCTGTCCCCAGACTCTGAGCCCCCATGGCACACAGCGCACCCACCTCCAGGGGCACCAACCCCACCTGCCCCAGGGTGGAATTTATAAGCAAAGACAGGAAAGGGGGGAAAAAATAGCTGAAAGCCAAGAAAACCTGCGCAGACAGGGAAGTGAGAACCCCAAAGATAGCACTCCCACTCTTTCACATCCGGGCTTTCAGTAATCACAGCTCCTTTCACTTCTCCTTTGCCCTCTGCCTGTTCCTCCGCTGCTGGGTTTTGGTTCCTCTCCACTCCCCCATCACCTTCCCCCTTCAGAGGCCAAGCCTTTAAACCACTTCAGCTTTTGTATCTCAGGGGTGCTGCCCGTTCCCATGTCCCATCCAAGGTGGTGGGGACACAACAGGGATGGGGGGTGATGTTTCTTCTCCTGCAGTGATCCAGCTTGGATGGATGACCTGGGGGAGGATAGATACTGGGTTGGGGAAGGAGAGAGGGGTGAGGAGTAAGAAGCAGAGCAGCTGGAGCTCTTTTTCTCCATGGCTTTTCCCAGATCTTTGACTCCCAACAAAGCTACAGTAAATCCAACTATTTAATCATGATTATTTTTATAGAACCAGCACACAGAGCTGGTGCTGGAGGGACGTGCCAGGCTTTGTTCTGTTTTTGATCATGTCACCAAACAGGACAAAAGAAACTTATTCAATACCAATTTGATGTGAATAAGCAGACACATTTTATTCGGTGTGCTGGGAACACAGGGGATAGCTCCTCCAAACGTGTTCCACCTTAGCAACAAAAGCCACTCCTTTTTATACCTTTCTATTATATAAGTCCATTCTTAACTCTACCCTTTACAATGACTGGTTCTGAAGGCTATATATCTTTATTCCAAAAGCAGTAATTGGTCAATTCTCCTTAGCTTTACTGATTGGAATCCTTGACATGCTGTGCAAGATGGGAAGGGGTGAGGGGGTTTCCAAGCGGCATATATGGTCCAGTAACTTAACAGACAGGTTCCAGTAACTTCTTGGTGAGGTATCCACGGTTGCACAATTCAAACACAACTCTCCTCAGCAATTCTATATGTTGTGCTTCACAAGTTTCTGCCTTGAATCTAACAAACTGGCTTTTTTATATGATCAAATCTCGATTACTTTATCACAACTTCTTCAACATAATGAAATCTTAATTATTTATCAGACTATTTGCAACAGTAGCAGGAGTGTCCATGTGTGCAAGTACTGACGGAGGGTCAATATTGACTTTCTGCTGAAGCAACTGGCAAGGTTCATAGGCTGGAAGCACTTGGGTGCTTCAGCTGCATCCTGTCTGCACCTCAGGAGCTTTTGCCCTCATGAAGAGCTATTTCGAATCGATGAAAAAATGCTGCTGTAAATAACATCTACCCAGAGCACCTCAGAGCAAACTTGCTCTGAGGGGAAGCAGGATGCAGGATTCCTGGAAATGCTGCAAAAACAGGAGCTCCCTGACCTCAGGAGGGGTATTCCAGAGTTAAGCAAGGGGCACTTGGCACCCGCATCCCAGCTCCAACATTGGCCATGTTCTAGCAGCCAAAAATGTGCTGCCTTTATAAAGGGGCAATGTTCGCCAGGTCGAGATGTGTTTGCACAGGGGATTGATGCACATGGGGGCACCAGGAACCAGGTCAGGGATTCCCCCACCACCCCCATGCCCCCTGGCAAAGGAAACCCTGGTAAGGCACAGGCTTCCCCAGGCATGTGCCTGGCACGCACATGGAGCTGCCTGGCAGATGGAAGGGACAAAGGGGCAATGCTTCCCTCGCCTGCCACTCATGCAAGAGCTCACTTTAGGATGGCTGGGATGGCTCCCAGACCCCACGCTGGTTCCTTATCCTCAGGGAAGTGGAGCAGTGGTCTGGAGGGAAGCTGCAGCCCTGGAAGCACAGTCAGAGCTGCACAAACACAACAGCTTGGGCTGTAAATCATTCCCAGTTAGGAAGTTTGGCTGACCCATGTCCATGGAGTTTATCCGGAGCTATCCCATGGCCTCAGAGCTGCAGCAGATTTGGGGGCCGAGAGCCCTGGCGAAGTAAGCTGTGCTTGCCTGCAGCAGGGATGGGAGGCTTTCAGCTATTTTTTCAGGCACATGTTCCCATTTTGTCCCTTTTTACACCAGATCCCCTCTCTTCCAGGGCTTTTGCCTGCCACAGGCTGGGCTCTCTACCTGCTGCATTCCTTCAGGTTGATGTGGTTTATCTTGCTTTCCTCATCCTTATCATGCTGGAGTCTGTGAATCATATTTCTCCAAAACTATAAACTACCCCAGTGCCCCGTGTAAATCAAGTGAGACAGAGAGCAGAGCCAGCCACAGAAGTTCAGGCCACTCTGGGGGCACGGCAATCCTGGGAAAAGGGCTCTTCTAGCCATCCAAGGAGCCATGCAGGAATAAATCCCTTTTGTAAAGCTTTTATCGCTGTGCTGGCACCCCAGCAGCTTGTTCTGGCAGTGAGAAGCCAGGGTGGCATGCTGCCTATCCTCACATGCTCACCCACTGTGCCAGTGGAAGCAGGACGTGGGGGGATTTCCTGGGTACCCCTGCTGTTGGCAGGGCAAGGATCAGGGGGATGAAGGGTCCTTGGGGTGCTCATGGCAGCTGGCACGGGACATCAAAGGTGTTCTGGAGGCTGAGTGCCATGGGAGCAAGAGCTGGGAGCATGCCAGGCTCTCCCAGCTTTCAGTCTGAGGTGTCTGCAATCCCACTTGGTGGAGCCTCATTTTAGGAGTCTCCACACAGAGCCCATCTCTCTACACTCCCTCCAGGGAGCTCAGGGGCCTGCGGTCAGGAGCAGATTACTTTTATCTTCATTGTGACGACTAAAAGTCACCTTTATCCTCATCTCACAATGGCTTTGTGCTCATTCCATCCCCTTTATCCTCTGTTTCCCCTAGAGAGTCAGAAAAGCAAGGTACAACATCAAATCCAGGACTCCTAGGATTTCCAAATTCCAGTCTCCATCTAAATTTCATGTTGAAATTCCAGGAGTAGAACCCCAAACAACAGCTTGAGACCTAGCAGGGAACTACCCCATTGGATTATTTCTCTCTGCTGTGCATCTCTGAGCATCCCAGCTCCAGGCAATTCAAGCTTCTAATTAAGCTCAATTACTCCTGCAAACAATTTTTCAAGCACCCATCAAGGCTGCTGACCAGAGCAAGAACACTGCACTCAGAGGTTTTAATTGCAAGGTTGTCCCACCAAAACCGAGCTAAAATCGGTGTCACTGGTGCCAGGGAGTCTGTGCCAAGCATGCCGTGTCTTTTGGCACCGTCCTTACCATCAGTCAGGGCGATTCAGCTGCTTTCAAGCATCTCCCAAGTCAGGAGCGCTACCGAGGCAAAAAAAATTAAGCACACCAAAAGCAAAATCATGAGAGCGGAGACCGGGACCACCGCTATCCCTTTGGATCATCTCCCTTTTCCACAAAAAAAAAAAGCACTTGCCCGTCACTGCAATCTTACGTGAGGAAGATTTGCATCTCAGGGCGTTATTTTGAATCCTGCCAGAGCAAGGAAGGGGAAAAAAACCTGCACGAACACCGCCGGGTCTTGCTTGCCACTACCAATTTGTCACCCCTGTGGCAGCCACCGGCTCTTCCAGCAGCCAGCTCCACTGGGCTTGGGGAGCAAAACCTACCTCCTGCCACCTCACGCGCTTTCGGGGATCTGGAGGAGGCGGCGGCATCGGCACTCGCCCGGGGAGGGGCAGGTGCCAAATCCAGAGCGCTGAGGTGCAAAGCTGCTGCACCAGGTGCATCACACAGGCATGACTGCCAGAAGCCTGAACATCAGGAGGTTTTATTGCTTCTCTTAAGAGGTTTTTTTCCTGCTGCAGGCTCCCAGGATGGAGGCATGGGATGGGACAGGCATGTGGGATGATGCAATTCCCGTCAGAAGTCATAGCTGGGGAGCCAGCTCCTGATCAAAGCCAGACCAAAGCAGCACTGTGGCAGCTCCATCCTCCTCAGATGTCCCCTGAATCCAAGCAGCAAAGGGGTCTTCTTGTGTTTGGGATGGGGGAAGCAGCCGGAGACATGGATGCTGAGTCACATCTGAGCCCAGGAAAGGAGGGCTGCTGCCTTAGCTGAGCTTTTGTCCCGACTCTTTATCGCTCCCAAGCCATGCTGAGAGAAACAGTTTTAAAGCAGGATGAATGAAATTGCAACACAGCAGGATTCCTGGGGATGCTGCCTCAGTCATCGAGAGTTTCATGGGAAACAAAAAAATCCGTGTGCAGCTAAGAGCTGAAGGAAAATAAAAAGCACATAGGGAGTGTCTTGGGCCTCCCCTGGAAAGACACAGAGCTGTGAGGGATGGAGGTGGAAGCCTGAATGCCCTAAGGGATCCATCCCTTGACAACTCTTGGTGAGCTTAGTGGCTAAGGAGACCCTGCACCTATTGTCTGAGCCAGCACAAAGCCCTGGTTTGGAATCAGGTCCTCCACTCATTGCCCCAAGCCTGATCCTAGAGAAACACTGTCCCAAAGTCCCCTCCTAAAGCCTCATGTGACAGCACACAGGGCTTTCCCCAGCTTCTTCCTTCTCCTTTTCCACAGGGAGCAGCTCCTGCCTGCAGGCTGCCAGCACCTCCCTGGCAGTGGGTGAGGAAGTGTGCCTGTGCCAGGCTGGAAGCCGCTCCTGCCTCCCAAAAGGAACTCAGCTGTTTCCTCTACCTGAAGAAAAGGTGGTTTGGCCACAGGTTTATCCCAGCCTGGAATGCTATCGTGACTTGCTTCCAACTAAAGATAGCAGCAATTATGCAGAGGTTCATTTGTCAACTTTATGGAGCAGCTTAAGCCAGCAAACCAGGCCTGAAAGAGATGAAGGCTCTTACCAGGGATGTGGTGTTTTGTCCTGGTATGAGGAATCTCACTCTTGGATTTTACGGGCTGCCAAGTCAGGGACCAGATGATAAGCAACTGACCATAGGACATATCCATGGCAGAGCCCCAGGCCAAGTGACAATTTTAACTGCCAGAGGACACATTTCCCTGTGAGTAGGAGAAACAACATTCACCATCAAAACTCATGGAAACCCAACAGCATCCCTATTACTGCCTTCAATAAGCTTAAAATAAGATCCTCTGAGAGGCTGAGAGCTTCGTCGTGTAAGAACATGAGCAAACAATGCAGGAGGTCACACCATAAATCGTGGCAAAATGCAAAGTTCACAACCACAGTACCATTAGAGCCCTTTGCGAGAGCCACAGGCTCTGCTCACACCAGGATCCTTCTCAAAAGTTTTGACTCCCTGGATCTCTGCCAGTGGAAGAGTCAAAACAGGGAAAGTTCAGAGGTTTTTATTTGTGTGGGATTGATAAGGCAAGCAAACCTAACCTGTTGACTTCCTCCCTCGTGTGCAGCAGGCTGGAGGTTCCCCCACAGGCAGGATGCACATGCTGTAGCAAAGGCCTTTCATTTGTCTGGGTTTAGTTAAAAAACTCCGTGGGTCAGCAGAGCTCTGCTACAGCAGCATGTTTCACAATCCCATTTTGCTTCCATTCCCCCCTGAGATCACATTCCCAAAGAAAGGCTGGATTGGATTGGGGGAGCCCTGGTCTGGCCCACAAGGGCACAGGATTTCCCACTTTATTCATGCCTGCCAGTTACCTTTCAATCTGAAAAGGATCATCATTGGTGAAGTTTCACTTCATTCCCTTGGGAACATGCACCCTGGCTTTCTATGAGGGCCTAGCCTGTTAATTTCCTAACTGGAGAACTCGGATGGGCAGGTGGAATTTTGGAACAGCCAACAGTTACAAAAAGGGCAAAGGCTAATCTGGGGGCTAGAGTGCTTCTCTCAGTCAATTTTACTCCATATCTGATAAAAAACACAAGCAGACACCACAACTTAGCAAAGATGTTAGGTGCAAACACCTTCCAGAGCAGCTACAAGAGGCAATCCATCAGAGGCAGGATTAAAAGCTCTTTTTTATTAAGCTCCCAGAGGGAAAATGCTTTTTGGACAGTGACTCCTGCTGGGAACATGCAGCCAGCACAGCTACAGACCAAGCTTTGGAGAACAGGGATGGTCCAAAACACACATGCTGGAAGGAGCTGGCATTATCCCCATCACCAGAATCTGCAAAGCATTCTCCTCTCTAGAAGTCCTTGGGGAAAGGACCAGAGCTGAAAAACCTTCGGCAGCCTCCTCAGAACAGAGCATGTGTGAAGTAGTGGAGGCTGAGCGGCCTCAGGAATGTTATTCCCTTTCTGCAAGATACTACAGAGTTTTTCCCCCTAAGGCAGCACATTCTTGGCTTTGGTTTTCAAAAGTCTGCGGTGATGTACCACTCTGCAGTTTGGCACCAGCTGGAAGACAACGGTTGGCTCCTTCTGTTGAAGAGCAGCTATAGGTATGCATACCATGGGTACCCACAGGCAGTTGGGCTTCCTGCTGGGTTTATCTCTAAACCATCAGAAAGGCACAAAAACACCATCTACATGCCAAAACATCAGCTCTGCCTTTGCACATCCAGTTCTTCAAGGATCCTTTTAACTCTCTCCAGGATGGTCCACACTTCTGCCATGGCACCTCGGCCTGCCGGGTAAGAGCAAAACCACATCGTGAAATCCACCGTGGGGGCAAGTGTGCAAAACTGTCCCGAAAAAGCGTGTGTGGACCAAAAATTCCCTATTTCACCTCCTTTCTCCAGCATAAATGTTGTGTGATTTCAATATCTTTTTGAAATGCTCTTTGCCTATACAAAAGAGTTTCTGAATTCATGCCATTCCCACAACTCTGCAGTGAGACCCACAGTATAGAAAGCAGTCCTGGATTCCCACCAGCCTAAATCTTGGGAGCTACTCTTGGAGAAGGCTGAGTGCTGAACAGAACAAAAAGGAAAGTTTTTCCTTTTGGACTAGTTAGTTGCCAGATGAATATCTAATCTACTCTGTGCTGCTACTTCTCTGTGAAATACCTTTTAAACTCAGGTTCAGAATTTTAAGCCCAGAGATGATTAAATCATCCTGTCCAACCTCATGTGCTGAACTCAGCAGTGGGAACTCAGGCTATTCATTTCTGTTATTTGCTTGGAGCTGAGGAAAGGTGCTTTTCCCATAGGCATTTGTCTCCTTTGGAAGACTGAAAAGGAGTCTCTATTTAGAGTTTTTGTCCTCCTGGCTAACAGCTCTCATAATTTAAAATACATGCCTTATTGCTCAGCAGAAATCAGTTGTGGGAGGTTTTGTTTTCCTCTTTTTCGGATCTGTAAATCCCAAAAGGCCTGGAGCATCCTGCAGATGAGCTGCAGGCAGATTTGGGCCTTTCTGCTCTCCTAACCTTGAGGAGAGGAGCTACATCTGACAGATGCTGCCGAACACTCCCTGACTTTCTCTGCACAGTTTGGCAGAGCTACACCCTTCCAGAACACTTCCAAGGCCTGCCTTCCTCCTTCACCACCCACTTCTCCAACATCTTTGGCAATTCCCACCTGGATTTTTAGGTTTAGCAAAGCAAAATCTTGCTAAGCAGCCCATCTTACAGCACAGCTCATGCCCACAGGTAGAAATCTTCCAGTGTGCCTGGCTTGAGAGATCCAGCCAAAGATGATGAAGATACTGTCAGTATGGAAACTGTCCAATCAAGGAACTCAATTTAATTTATTTTAACTCTCTCTGACCTGAACTTTCTGTGTAAAACCACTCATTTACTAAGGGAGAAAAATTAATCAGGTAAAGCTTGTAATGCAGAAACTTGGTGATAGTGAGGACCTGGCACATTTCAGGTGAGACCAACCACATGGGTTGAGGAAGAGAAACCTCTTTTAGAGCAAAACAAACCACAGCGTCAACAGACAAAACTGGTGCAAACTGAATCTCTTCTGCACCAGATGTGTGAGTGTTGCTACATGTTTCTAGGGTGGAAACCAGGCAAACCCCTGTGTGGATGGAACCCACAAAACCAAAATGAGAGTGGAAGAGGCTGTGGGGTGAAAGGCCTGAAAAAAAGAGGGGAAGAGGTGAAAAAGTCAGTGGTGGAGTACTGGGTATTCAGAGAGATGGAATCCATTACTGCTCTGCCATAATTTTCTTACAAACTGCCAGGAAAATCCTGGTGTTGCCAGCAGGAAGATCTTGTTGTCAATTGGCCCACAAACACAAGCGGAGTTGAGTCAGAGGTGGCTACTCCTACCACAGCTGTCTGTGCCATCCCTCTCCTCCAAGCTCCTTCAGGAGGTTGCTCTCACAGCAGAGACAGATGAGCTGGATATGAAGAGATTTGATGTAATCATGCCTAAAATCCCAGTGGAAGGGTAACCATCCAGGATATTTCAACTGATGCCTGAGTTACTTGACTACACTTACTTAATTGTAAATATTTCCTAGTCTTCAGATCCAAAAATACAATCTCTAGAGGCATTGCAGCCACCTAAGGATTCCAAAATTAAGCCAGCCCTAGAATTTGACCATGAAGGACATTAGAACATCCTGGCTTAGGTACAGACTGTTTATTGAACTGAGAGGGTGGTTAAAATCCTGCTGGAGTTGGGGTCGTTACACTAAAGTAGGAGCATTATACTGTGCACTTAATAGCATGTTTGCTATTTTGCTATTATGGCTGGAATTGGGAGACATTTTACACACAATTTGTCCAATAAGATTTTAATAAAAAACCAAATCCATTCATCCAAATGGTTTGTATCAAAACCACTCCCAAAAGTCAAAATATCTCCATTTAAAGCAGCTTCTAAAATGCAAATGAGATCATTTTAGTATTATTTCTTAGCACTGCAAGCTAAATCTATTGAATCTGAGTGTGACAACTTCCCCCACCCCCTCTTTCACTTCACAGATAAATCTGATATCAAAACCCCAAATCAAAACTCCATTGGGAAGCTGAAAAGTAACCCTGGCAACAACACCACCATAAATGTTAAATGTGTGTCCAGCTACACCCTCAGCCACATCTTCAAAGGGCTCTTCTCACTGTCTGCTCTCAGGGACAAGATTTTATCCCGATGGCAGAGCTGAGGAACTGAGGCACGAGGAAAACAGCCCCCAGTCACAGCAGAGGGCAAAGTCAGGACACCCAAATCCCAGGCTGATAACATACATGGCAGAGCTTTTCTCCTTTCTTCTTAAACTGAGCATTTCTGTTCAATGTCAGGCTCATCTGAAAGCCTGGCTTGGATGGTCCCTTAAGACTACTTAAAAATTAATAAAGAGGAATAATGCAGGGGAAAGCTTCAGCTTGTTTGTACAAACCCTGGCAGTTCAACATCTCAGAGGCCACACACCAAAAGGACTGCACACCCCTTCAGGATGAGAGCAGCACTGGGGCAGGAAAAGAGTCAGAAGCCAGGGAAAAGGACTGACCTTCATCGCCACACACGAGTTTCTTTACTACACAGGGGATTTCCAGGTAGCCAAAGCCTTTCAGCTGCTCCACCTGCCGAGCTGTGATGGGATGCTCCCACATGGCCGTGTTCATGGCTGGGCAGAAGAGCAGAGGTTTGCTCAGATCCCACGCGCGGATGACACAAGTCTACAAGAGAAGCCAAGAAATGGGTTGGATTTCCTCATTCCTTCCCATTCCTTTGCTGCACAGAATTGCTTTCCCAGTCTGGATGTCATTCTGAGGCCAAAAGCCTCTATCTGTCAGTGCAGGTGGACTAACTCACAAGGCTGAGACCAATTTGTATCACATTCCAGCAGAGCTCATGTCTGACAGGCAGGAAAGATGAGGGAGGCTACAAAGAGGAGAGATCCCATCCCGCTATGGCCCAGGGTCAAGCGAGCAGCCCAGGCTGGAGCAAACCAAGCAGGAACAGGACGTGCGCAGACTGCCAGCCCATGTGGGAGGCAGAGAAGTTGAGGGGTGGCCACAGATCTTATCAGCTACTGAGAAATCCCTGGGCAACACCTCAGGTAAGCCAGCTGTAAAGATAAACCCTGGAAGTTGGCAAGTGAGTCTTTTTGAACTTATCCGCCAGCTGGTTCCATAACTTCTCATAAGGAAGCACTGGTGCACCGCGGATGCAAGCAGAGGATAACACAAACACATCTGGGCTGCTGCAGCAGATGCTGGCAGATTACTAACTGTCTAGCAGCAGCACTTCCAGATAACCCAGGTATCACCTCATCTCCTTAAAAAGATAAATGCTGCTTGTTCTTAATGCAATGCCCACCAGTTTCCCCAGGTCTAGCAGCATTTAAGTCACGCAAATGAGCTTCCCAGTGAGCAGCAGTCCCCAGTGCAGGGCTCTCCTTGGATCAGAGTCCTTATAGGAACCATGCCCATCCTTTTTATACTCTGTGACTTGAACCCTTCCCACCACAAGGACATCTGCTGTAATCGTTTCTAAACTGCCAACCAGCACCTCCAGCACTTGCTTTCCTTTCCTGGAGCTACCTCTTCCTTTCATAAGGCTTTCTGAAAAGACTGACAGGAGTCTGTGAGGCCATGCATCCCATGATGAGCTCTTCCCCCTGCTAAACTATCAGATCCATGGTAATGAGGGGATCCAGAAAGACAAGACATCGCTTGTCCCTCCCTCAGCTCTTTCTGACTTCTCTCAGAACCCCAGTAATCTAATCTGGGTGGATTTTGTTCATTTATATGCATTTCTTACCCAAAAAGCTGTTGGTCATGCAGATCTGCTGCTTCCTGAGAGATCTTTTGTGTGGTTAATGCCTGGCCACAAAACAGTCAGCTCCACTGAAGGTTGTCAGTACCCAACAGAGGAGCACATTCTCTTTTAACAGACTTTCTGATTACCCTGAAGAGCCTAAGAGCACTTTCAATACCAAAAAACCAAGCCTGAACGAGCAAAGTACTCTGTAGCTGAGACTGGAAGGTAAGTAGATGTGAGCATGTTTGAATGTCTGTGCTATGTTAGGTGAGGAGGCGATGAGGTAGCAGGAAGTAAAGAGTTTTATCTAATCTCACAGGTGTCTTTCCAGATTACATAAAAAAAAATGCAGAGAGGAACTCAAAGTGACTGTATGTGTATGTGTTTCTGTTTATGAATGAAAGAGAGAGTGTGGAGGTAGAAAGAAATACCATACTCCAGAACAAGCAGGAAAAACACAAAGTGGAGACTGGGAAATAACAGAAGAGACCGACAGAACTGAAGAGTGGGACAGAATGTAGGTCAGGGAAGAAAGACTCACTGTTTGAGAAAGAATAGGGGAACCATCCTGAGGAAGAGAGAGACAAGCAGATGAAGTGGAGGCAGAACATGTGTCCTAGTTAGAACAGCTGGGACCAATTCATCACTGGATGGGTGTAACCCAAACTTATGTATTCTATAGCCTTC
>JAWMRA010000016.1:21004452-21044755 GCA_035584735.1 Pseudotriccus pelzelni
CGCGCGCTCCGCCTCACGGCCCCTGTCCTGCCCCACGGCCCCCCGCAGCTGCCACCCGGGAGGGCTTTGAGCGCCTCGGTGCCGCAGCTGCCCCCGCGCCGCGGCGGCAAAGCCCAGGAGGGAGGGATCTCGCCAACGGGGCAGGCACATGGGTGGCTTCAGGCTGCTGAGGAAGTTGTTTAAGTGGGGGGTTCTGGCTCGTGGCAGCGTTTTGGAAATAACAGAGGGCAGCAAAACTCGCTGCTGGGGGGGGGGGGCATAAAAGGAGTGTCGAGGAGAGGGTCTGAGGTCCCCTCAAATGGCAGCTCCAGGTGATATGTGAGCCCATGGAAGTGGTACAGACCAGGAGGGAAACCTTTCCTACAAGGATTGGGCAGCCACAGAGAGCTGAGGGGAAGGTGGGTTAGAGAATCACTTATTGCCTGAGGTGCAGACACGACAGGGGAGAATGCCTTCAAAATGAAAGCGAGTACGTTTAGATGGAATATTGGGAAGAAATTCTTGCCTGTGAGGGTGGTGAGACCCTGGCTCAGAGAAGTTGCAGCTGCCCCATCCTTGGAAGTGTCCAAGACCAGGTTGGATGGGGCTTGGAGCAACCTGGACTAGTGGAAGGTGTCCCTGCTGTCTCCCTTCCAACCCAAGTCATTCCATGCTTATGTGAGCACAACAGATCTGGGGCAGTGTGTGGTCCACAACCCTTTCCAGATAACTGCTGATTTTAAGCTGTATTTGGACATCCCTCTAATACCAGTACAAAGCAGCAGCATGAAAGGCAAGAGTCAGAGAGCTCTGTTTTGCTGACTGCAGGACATGGGAAGCAACAGGGAGAGACCAGGAAACCCCCAAGTGTGTTTATCCAGAGCTTCCTCTTGCCCAGCTGCAGGAACACCTCATTTCTCCCACCCTGTGGGCTTCAGGAGCACCACACTTTGATCACAACCACATCAGCCCCACCTGAAGCAGGGACAGCTTAAAAATAAGCAAGGTGAGAACAGAGGGTGGAGTTTCCAACCTGGTGTCACAGGGGCACATTTCAGCGCTCACACACTCAGGAGACACACCGGAGAGGAGGGGTAGGTGCTGAAGCAATGTCTGTTAGTTACAGCTCGTTACAGTTATTATTGATGCATCTTATTGTCAATGCAAAAGGTGAAGTCACTTAATCCATCATTTCTCAGACACGGATGACAGAGCACATGGTTTGGCAGAGTAAGTTTTAGGCGAGCTAGAAATGGATTGCACAATATTTAAACCTGATTAAACATAATAGGCTCAGCAAAGGATTACTTTTCTCCTGACATTTTATACATAAATATATACACACGCACGCACAGACAGGCATTTTATCAATAGCTGCATTTTAGTCTGGTCAAGAGATGACTGCCTACTGCAGAATGACTGAAGTGGTACCTTAAAAAGGAAACTAGTCTTGGTGTGCTTTGCTGGAGAAGAGAAGGTCCTTTTTGGGGTGATTCTCAGGGGTAGGGGTCACATCCAAGCATCACTGGGGGGCCAAAGGGGATGGGTGAGGGGCTGGGGACTCACACAGCCCTGGCTGGTGGCACACCAAGCTCCTTCCTTGGAGGGAAGGAGATACTGGAGCTAAGGAAGGGGCTGGATTGGATTCTGTTTGGACTGCTTTTCAAGGACTTGGGGGGAAAAACTGGCATATTTAAAGTGCATTTAGAGTTGAAAAGCATCTCTGAGAAGGAGCTTTCCTGACTCCTACCCAGCAGCATCCATCCCATTTATGATCCCACTCAGTCTTTTCCAAGGTGTGCCAATCACTCTTGCCAAGAGGTGTTAGTCTAGCTCAGCTGCCTCTTGCTAGGGTGCAGGATCATTATTTAATGCCCACCACCCCCAAACCAGGCAGGATTCAGGGCTGTCAGGGATTTCTGCACCAGGAAAACATCTCACCACGCTTTTCAGGAGCGCAAGTAAGTGGGAATCCTTCCTGCCAGCCTGGAGGTTTCCTAAAGAGCCTTAAATTAGCATATGCCTCCAAAGCTAGCAGGGACAAATCTTGGCTTGGCTGTTTCTGTTGTCAGGGAGACTGCTTGGATAAGGGGTGGCAAGATTTGACCTGCAGCCTTGCCCAAGAGTAGGTCCTCTGAGGAATACTCTGCTGCTTTTACAACTGCTTTTCGAAACAGAAGCCTTTAAAAAAAACCAGACTCAGGATGCAGAATCCAGAATGGGACAGTTGTATCCCGCAGGGAAAACCTGTCCTTGCTCCCTAACACACACACACGCGCACACATACACATACACACACAGGTCCTCCATGTCAAAGTGTGTAAACTACTCACACCACCACACACTGAGAGAAGTTGTAGATCCTGAGCCAGGGTGTAGATTAGGAATCTCTCGGCCTCCAGCATATCAACAGCAGGATTGAGGGTTTCTCATTCTGCCCCTCCCCCTTTTTTTTTTAAAATGCTAAATCAACCAGCCACCTGCTAGTTAAAAAGCAAAAGAAAAAGGAGAATTCCCGGGACTGCTTGCCCTTGCTGAAACAATGGCAAGTGGCTGGACACTACCAACTGAAAGAGAAAACACACACGTCAGAAACCTGTGGTTCAGGGCTTATTCCAAGAGGGGAAGATGGGTGCTGGTTGCTGTTTTTCCCTTTTTTAGGGGTGTGGGGGGGCTTTTGGCTGATGAGGTTCTAACATACACCTATCACCACAGTAATTAAAAAACCACCACTGTACACTATTCCACAGGGAAAAAGAAGACATGAACAGACACTGACTACCACGCACAACAAGAGCCCTGCAGGTCAACTCACAGCCTCTTCAGAATGAAAAAGAAAGGAGAAAATAAGAGCTTAAAACAAGGAAAAAAAAAAAAAGGAAAGAAAAAAATCCCAAAGGATCTCATTACAAAGACGGAAAAAGAACCACCACTATGGTACACTCCAACTTTCTGCAGAAACTCGCTCAGCCTTCTTCCTCCTCTCTTCCCCGCCCCCACCAGCTCTTCCTCCTGAGGACAGAGTCCTGCTGCTCACATCTCGTTGGAGTAGGTATAGTTGGGGGTGGCCGAGTACTGCGTCTCGTGCTGCATCATCGCGCCCTGTGCCGCCCCCATGGCCGCGTTCTGGGCTGCCTGCTGTACGTGGGGGTTCTTCCATGCCCCCGTGGTCCACTCCTCCTGCGCTTTGCTGAAGCTGCCACCGCTCCCTCGATAAAACTTGTGCACCTGGAGGGAAAATCCAGAGGGGCTGAGTGCCTGCAGCTGGCGCTGAGCTCCCAGGGTGGCGGCGAGGGCCCCCCCAAAGCAACATGGCACACCCATTTCTCCTGCCATACCATGGTGAGAGCGATGAAGGAGAAGACTGCCATGGCCGTGAAGAGCACGGTGGGGATCAGCATCACCACGGCTGACCCCACATTGGTCCCAAAGAAGGAAATCGCTGCAATCCAGCCACTGCAAGGAGACGAAAACAACCAGCTTTCCCAAATTGCCAGCATCCTTCCCAGCTCCTCAAACCATCCTCCCCAAGGAAAGAAGCACTGAGGATGCTAAAACATCAAGCATTGGGAATGTTAAAACGCCATGGTGACCACCCTTGCACCCGACACAGAAGCATTTTCCTTACCAGACCCCCCATCCAGGGATTCCCACTGCCTGGATAATGCTGATCACCAGCTGGGCCATGAAAGTGAAGAAGAAGGCCATGAAGCTGAAGGAACTGTCTGTCCTGCAAGAGAGGGCTCGGTCACTCCCTGCACCTCTATCCCTGCTGCGCTCTGAGGAGATGCTCCTATGTCTCAGACCCGGCTGTGATGTAGCAGGAGGGTGGTGAGAAGCAAAATTAAAGGCAAAAGAAAAACCGCAAGAGGCTGAAGGGGCACCTGGGAAAAGCCACGGGAGCACCAGACCCTCTCCATGGCTCGGCCAGCTCTGCACCTTGAGCTTGAGGACATCCATGCTGGGACACAGCTCTTGGCTTACACCACCCCACATGGAGAATAAATACATACCCAGACTTCTAGATTTGGGAATCAACCTCAGCAGCACGGATAACCCATACAAACACCTCGAGGACTTGTGGAGAAATATAAAAGCCTCAAGGATGAGAGACAGGGAAAGCTGCACCCCAGTGGCATCCTCACCACTTTCCCCCACCGCTGCACAGAGGCACATGGAGGGTGACCTTACATCACATGGTTGGGGGTTTGGCCCTCGGGAAATCCCAAACACCCTTGTTTTGAAAGTTAGAAAGTACAGTTAAAAGTCTGGACACAAAGAAATTCCCCTAGTAATTTAGGCAATGCCCCAGTCTAAACAGTGATGGTTTAGGAAGGAAAACAAGGCAAAAAGAAGCCAGACTCAGGTGCGACCACTTACTTGAAAGCTTTGTAAATAGGTCTAAACCAGCAGACATAGGAGCAGGGCGTAAAGAGAATGAGCCAGAGAATTGCCAGTCCAAAATTTACCGCTCCGCCGCCTCCAATGAGCCACGCGAGGCAGCCCACGAGATTCACTGCCAAGGTGATGCTGTTCACTGCAAACACACACACACACAGAGCAGAGTAGCATGGACACAAGGACGGCAGTGAGATATGAGAGACCCTGACCCCAGGGATGTAGCCTCGAAGTCCTGCCCTAGCTGGATTTCTCTTAAATTAAGCTGGGAGCACATTCCCAGGCTGGCTGAGCCAAAGAGGGTCAAACCTCAGCTGAAGAGTAGGAGGAAAATCAATAAATTACTTGGAGTTGTAATTCCTTAAGCTGGTCCAGGGCTCTGAAGATTGGGAAGAGCCACATTCTCCCACTCCCATAAAGCCAGAACACATTATCACTAATGGAAGGAAACTGGAGGAATCAAAATGAAGCTTTTTTTTCGCTTGCTCCAGATACAGTTTTGCTGAAGGAGCTTGTGCAGGAGTTCCCCGAGTATCGCTGAACTCCTGGCCCCACCTCACCAGTTCAGGGGGCAACATATTTCCCTCACCCACCCTTGCTTGGGGTCAGGCCACACAAGGGCTCTGACTATGAATCCCACATCAGCAGACACAGGACAAAGCAGAGAATGCTCAGCTGCATTCTGACGCCTCCGAGTTCGGAGAATGATTCATTATTTTGACGAGAATGAAAACCCTCCCACCATCGCCTGCCTGAGAGCTGCAGCTGGCAAGGAAAGGAGCTCAGCTGCCTGGGCTGCCCTAAAGAACACCAAAAGGACTTTCCTGACACTCTGTCCTAGGCATCTGAGGAGATATTGGGGAGAAAATGACCCAGAGAGGAGCTCTGGAGGAAGAAACCAAGGGACAGTGACTGGCTTCAAGAGCTGGTGCTTGTGCTGTGGAGCAAGAACCGAGCTCTCTTACAATAAGAGGAAGAACAGGCAGATTGGGATGGGGAGGGAATTGAACACCTCCAAGACAGCTTCCCCAGGGAAGCACAGCTTTTTTTCCACTCCCCTTTCTAAGACAAGCTACACTAACCCTGCTGACATGATGGAGCTACCCCAGGGTCACCTTCCTGATGGGACACAGCCCTGGGGGTGCCAGCCTGGTGTTGTGCCAAAAGCAGGAACACCCCGACCTCTGTGGTGCCAGCTCAGCTCTTCATAACCTGCCTCCAAAGCACAAGGCACTCCTTGGGCACTGATGCTTCCAAATGTCAGGGAAAACACCTCAGAAGGAAACTAAACTTCTAAAACTGATAAGGGAACTTCTTCTGAAAAGAAATTAAATGCTGGTGCCAGCTTGGCCCAAGCTGCACACATATGTTTCCACCTATGTGATCTGTTCCTCTGGCTCTATTCCCTGCGCAGGGTTGGTGAGGAAGAGAGATCCAGGATAGTTTGAAGAGCTGGAAGCTGGTGAGAGCTCTGTTAGCACAGCACGGCACACAAAGGCATGCAAGAGGAACAGGCAAGCTCTGGGAAGCCTCGGGCTCCCACATTGTGGGGAGGAGGCACACCAGCCCTCCAGTCTGAGCTGTCTCCTCCTTGCAGTGAGATGTCAACATCACCACTGATGGCCCTCAGACACTGAGGCAGCTCTACATCTCCATCCTGCAGGTTAGGAGGGCTGAGACCCATGGGGTGCTGCAGCCCACGTCCCATTCCTGGATTTTAGCAGGAGGCACCAAGGCCTGGAGGGGGAGAAGGGCTTCCCCTGACCTTGCCCTGCTCTTTCAGCTGGCGGCTCCAAGAAGAGCAGCCTTTGGAGAGGCAAACAAATCCCAGCCAAGCCATTCCCACCCAGTGACTCACACATCCAGAGGTAGTAAAGTCGCTTGGCCATGGTCCGATGCTGTGGTGGGATCTCCGCATCGAAGTCCTGGTAGAAACATGGCTTCAGGGGGATGAACTTGGGCAGGGGAGGGAAGTTGTTCACCTTTTCTGCAATGAAAAGTTTCATCACTGTCGGGCACAGCCCAGAGCTGAACAAAAACCAAGAGGTTTTCTACTTAGCCAAAAGAATTGCTGAGTTTCACACAGGAATTAAGGATTTCCCAGGGAAACCACCACCAACCCACCCAAAAGGACCAAATTCAGCCCTTGCTGGCCATGCGGATCCTGCAAGCATGGGCACCCACCACCCCACTGGGGACTAACACGATAACATGGCCAGTAAAACCCCAATGGGCTTCAGAGCCCCCCGTGTACCTGCCATGCTGGCACGCGCTCAGCCTCTCTGCTCCTCAGGAAAAGTACTTGGGAACAACGTGTGAGCTTTAGCAAAGCTGGAGGAGAATGAGAGAAGAGGTGATTGAAGTGGTCAGGAACCTCCCCAAGACCCTTCACCTTCCCCCCTGCTCCAAAACAACTCAAGGACAGCACAGTTTGCTTCATTTCTGTGACACTCTAGACTATCACACATCCAGGCTGACACCTGGCTGGCAGGGGGATAAATCCCAGCTCCTCTGGCTGAGGCTTACACACCATTTAAGGCAGAAGATTATGAGAGGATCCAGTGATGTGGGGCCTCTCACTCCCGAGTGACCTACATCCAGGAGAGGGCCTGCTGGGAAAGGAGGTAGCTGTGGGCAGCTTGAAACCCCCAAGTTCATTACCTGGCCCAAAAATAATAATAAAAAAAAATATTATTTTTGCTGAAATCCAGCACAGGGAACTGTCTAGCTGCCTTGTAGCTCCCATCTCTGCAAGCCGAAGCCAAAAACCAGACCAAAAAAACCAGAGCAGGGAAATAAGAACAGGGAAATCGGCTGGAAAAAAAATAAATCAGTGGCGATTGTCACTAATGAGTCACTTGAGTGCTTGGCTTAACGATTACTCATGTAGTTGGACAATCCCAGACCGTTCAGCTCTGTCCCAGAAGTGAAAATTAAGGCAAATTATGGAAAAAATTAAGAGCTGAGGTTTTAAATAGAAGCGCGAAGATAGCGTATCCCACCTGCCTGCAGGTTTTGCCCTCTCCCAGCTATCCGGGCAGAGCTGGCAGAAGCCAACACACTTCCCAGGACACGGGGTCCTGGAAGTTGGTGCCTGGGGCTCCCCGGAGGATTTAGGGGGCTCTCCACAGGGGTCTTCTCCCACCCTCCGACGCCAAAGACACAGGCCAGGCACACCAAACCCCCGTGGCTCGCCATCTCTCCCGCCATCCGCTGGCAGCCCCCGGATGATTCCATCCCGCCGGTGCTATAAATACGAGCTCCTCGGGCGCGGTGACGTCCCCCCGGCCGCCCCCACCCACGTGTGCCGGGAGCCGGGACACACGACCAGACGCGCCCCACGGCCCGACACCTGCGCCGCCGATGGGGAGAAAACACCCAGATTTTTAATAAATTTGGTTGGTTTTTGTGGCTTTTTTTTTTTTTTTCCAAAATTGTGGGGATGTAATTGAGGGAGGATTTGGAATACGGTGGAGGGGTTGAAAAATGGGAGTGCTCATCACAGGGATGCTGGCACGGAGGAGAAACCCCTCTGGTGCGTGGCGTGGGTTTGGGGAGGGCAGGCAGGGCTGGGCTCCGGCGTGAAGTGCCACGCGTGAAGGGCTGCGTGCCCTACGCGCCCCCACCTCAAAGCCGGGCGCAGGCTGCCAGCCGCAGCCCGGCTTGGCGAGAAGGGCGGCTCGCCCCCCGCTCGGTTCCCGCTGCACTCACGCGTGTGCGAGGTCACCGCGGATGCTCCCACGCCGCGCATCCCACTCCAAGAGGGGTGCAGAGCGGGGCGTCGGTGCAAAGGGCGGTCACCCCGCTCGAGGGGAACATCCAGCGCCCTCCCCTCGAGGCATTTTCCCCTCTGCACGGCCCCGGGACTCACCCCGCGGCGTGACCCGGCCCGTCCGGTCCCCGGCGGGTGGCGGCGGCCGCCCGCCCGCCCGGTGCTGCTCCTGCCGCAGCGACCGCGCTCTCGCGAGACTGCAGCGCCGCCGCCGCCCGGTCCATGGGCAGCGCCGAGATCTCGCGAGAGCACCCGCCGACGCTGTCCAGGGTCCTGATGCCGCCGGCCGGAGGGGCGGGGCTAAGGGGAAGGGGCGGGGCCTCGGGGGCTCTATAGGGGCGCGGGCTCGGTGGGGCAGGGGCACACTGACCCCTACTCGGTGCATGGGAAGCTCAGCGTGGGTGGAAGACCACCCTCTGTGGGGCAGGGGCTCTGGGGGACAGCCCCTGTACCCAGGAGGCAATGGAAAGCCAGCAGGAGGCCCGATTTGGATGACCTCATGTACATGCCCTGCTTCACATTCTGTGCTTCGCTCTGGGAGCAGTAATTAATTAGTGGCTTGCATGAGAAGCAGTAGACATGTTGATTGCTTCTGCTGGCAGTGTCAAGGTCGGGATCCAGAGGGCAGGGGAAGGGACTGGATTGATTCACAGGTGGACTAGAACAGGGATCAAAAACTCCTAAAAAGGAAATAAATCACAAATCAGCCTGAGGACTCCATAGGCAGTGTCCCTTGTCCTCAGTGTCATGACACAGAACTCTGTGCACACCACTTGGACCTCTTGCCTCGGTGCTTGTGAGAATATCAGTGCAGTGTCATGAAAATGGCTTTATTTGACAACTAAATTGTCCTCCCTTCCCAGGGTCCAACCTCAAGGGTCACAGACAGGCAACAAAGACAACATCCCACTACAGGAAGATGTGAAGAGTGGGGCAAGGAAGCAGAAAAATCTCTTTACACCAAGGAGCTCTGGTCGCCAAACACCCTCAGCAGGGGAACAGCATTGCTGTGGACATGCAAGGAAGGAAATCTGGCAGAAACAGGGAAAATGCCTGCTTCACAGATGGTAAAATGGAGGGAAGCAGGAAAACCAGTGTGCCACAGATGACCCCATAGCAGGGGACCCAGCTGTCCACTCTGACCTCCTTCTAGGTCTTGGACCCTGAGCTGTTCCCTGCAGAGAGTGGGGACCCTCATGCATCCAGCTTCATCCCCTGCCTGGCAGCAGGGAAGGGAGAAGGGGATGGGGTCATGGATCCCCACTCTTGCCAAGCACCACTACTCACCCATGTGTGAGACCTCACGGGGGTGCTCCAAGCCTTCCAGCGCCACCCTGGCTGAGCACCCTGGGGATTTGGGGCTTATTTCTTGTATCTTATTTCTTGTTTCTTGAGCTTTCTCTCACCTAAATTCCCTCCCCCCCTACTTCTCTGCTGCCCTCCAGTGCCTTTCCATCCCACTGAGGCTTTGGGAATGTCCATCTGCAGAGCTGATCTTTGCCCTCAGCATCACCACATTCCTGTCTGCCCACAGATTTTCCAAGTGGGGATATTCAGGATTCAAACAGATGTGTGCTCCCCTTGCTCACAGGGAATGCCTGGGAGCCAAGGGGATAACAGAGGGGCAGGGGAAGAGCCTCCCTGCTCATCCCACACTACCTGAGCACGGCAGGTGGGAAGGATCCAACAAAGAGTCTGGATCAAGCAGCAAATTCCCAGCAAATAAACAGGTTCAAAGCCACTGAAGTCAAGCCACTGAAGTCAGTCCGCAGGTCCAGTCTAGGGTCAGAGTCCAGCAGACCAGCTGCAGTTGACCCAGAAACCAGCCCCAACACAGCTCAGACTAGAACTGAGACCCCTGGGCTGAGCTTAAATACAGTTTCTGTGCCACAGGCAGGATGTGGGTGGGAGTCCCCGGTGCGGCTCCTGGGGACCATTCATGTTTATTAATGCTCTCAGGATCCTTACGACATTTCTCTGCTCATCATGCTGTAGCTCTGCAAAGGGATTTGTCTTATAAAAGGGATTTCCCCCTTTTCTTTTACTGTCTGGCTCTTAAAAATGAGAATTATCCTGAGCTCTGTAATTTTCTGCTTACTATAGGGATAAGGGCTCAGTTAGCAGGGAGCTGGTGCCACCCTAGGATGCTCCAAAGGTTCCTCTAGCACCTTGAGACAGCCCCTGCACCCTGGGAAGACTGGGGTGCACCCTCAGGGGGCTACTCCTGTAAAACAGCAGCTCCAGGATGCTGGTTAGGACTGGGGCAGGGGATCCCTTTAACTGTGACATCTCGGGGGTCCATCTGCACTCCCTTTCCCAGGGTTACAATCAGCTCTGGCATCAGCCTGCTGCTGAGTGCAACGTGATGAGAGGCTGAGACCTGAGCTGGGCAGATATGACGCAGAGATGGACGGTGGCACTGAGACTTTCCTTGTATCAGATGCTTCCACTTTCCATCCTGCTCCTGTGCAGGGCCATGTTGAATGAAAGAAAATATAGAGAGGGCAGGTGGAGGACAGGGGCTCGGATTACTGTTCCTCTCCAGCTGCCCTGATCTCCGTTAGGAATATGTTTCTGGGGTGTTTTTCCCACTTTTCCAGGTTTCAGCTAGGCTCTATGCTGTCTCTTGCAGCTCTCTTCATCCCTGCCACCACCAGCTCTCCTCTTGGCTCCTCTCCCAAACAGCCCTTCCAAGCTCACATCTCCTATGGGTTGAGACCAGGCAAGAGGGTGCTGCAGGGATTTGGATCCCTCCTGGGATGGGGTTGGGATGGCACTGGGATGCAGGATGCTCAGAGAGAAAGTGTAATGGGGAAAGGGAGGAAGAAACCACTTCCTAAGTCCCACAGTGACTGATGTGGCTGCTCAGGAAGGACAGATGGACAATACTCAGGATGTAATTCCTTTACTCCTATTTTTTTTCATCATTCCTGCCTTTTTTGCTTGCCTCTTCTCCATTTTAAAGGACTCCCCATCCTCTTTCCCAGCTGTTTTCCCTGATCCGCCATGGCTGGAGTTGCCTGTGCCTTTGTCCCCCTCTCCCTGCTTTTCCTCTCCCACTCCACTGGGCTCATTTCAGCTATTCCTTCACTTGGAATAACCCATTCACTCTGTTGTCCTCCAACAAATAAACTGACAGGCTAATGAATGGCTTCAGATGGTAATTAGCAATGGAGTTGCTAATAATGAATTTCATTTACATTTTAAGTGCTGCAGAGGAAAAATAAGACCCTGTCATTAATGTGGCGCAGCCTAGGCCTCGGGGGGAGCGTACCCTCCTGAAGCCTTCTTGTGATTCCACCTCACCTGCCTCCGTTTTGGAGGCTGCAATACGCAGAGTTCAGTAAGAACCAGCTGGAGGCTGTGGAGGAGAAGCTGCTGCTGCTGCTTCCATCATCCGATGGTGGGGAAGGTGCCACAAAAAATGGAAAATGGGCTGTGGGAAGCAGGAGATGGTTCTGGGCCAGGAAAGAAGGGCTGGATGGTTCACTGAGCACCAGGGTTTCATCTGGCTTGGCCAGAGCCCTGGAGCTGTCAGCCCTCAGTGTCCATGTAACCCTCCCAGGTTACCTGGATAATTACCTTGAAGAATTTCCCAGTCACTGAAATATTTCCCCATTATTTTCCCAGAGGTTTAGCACCTTTTGAAGGCAGCAATTTCCCCGAGGGCTTTAATCCATCTCTGCCTGCCTGAGGAAGGAATCAAGTGCCATCTGCAAGGATGCCATAAAGAGTTGCCAAGCGGAAAGGGGGGGAAATGCCATTGTTTTGTCTTGTAGGAGCAAGGGATCCGTGATGGAAGCACTGGGAACAGGCGTGCTCACTACCGCAGAGCACCAGAGAGGACTTGGGGATGCTCAAAGCCTGAATCTGGTGCTGGGGGTGGTCCTGGGAGCATTGCCTGCCCTGCATCAGTTTCCCTCTCTGTGTCCTAGGGGCCTCAGGGACAAGATGGTCTGCATCCCCTGGAGTGTTCCAGCACACTGCTTATAGATCCCATCCCATCCCAGTGCCTGCAGACCACCCCCTGACCCCAATCCAGTGATTGGATCAGGGGGTACCCCATATCCACCACCATTTAGACAGTGGTACCCACTGAAAGCTGCTTTCGGGACCACAGGGATGTGAGATTCATCCTGGATGGGTGGTGATGGCCACATCCTGCCATCACCTCCACAGGCATGGGATCGATTGATTTATTTATGTATATTTTCAAGCCCTGCTCTGAGTGAAACCAATCCAGGGGCCTGCATAGGCCGATAAGATTTGACTGCAAGTCAATACTCGGCATGTCTTTCCACTGTGCAATGATCCCCCGGCCAGGAGGGTGGGAGGGGACAGGCAGGTGACCGGGCCAGGCAAAGGGCCAGCCTGGGGCAGGGACATTGCCACTCCCTGGGAAGGGACTGGGGGCAGGCAGGGGACACCTCTTGGCCTGCAATAAATAAATAAATAAATCCTCTGGGATTTACTGACAGTGGATGTATCGGTGAGCCCACAGCTGGCAGCTTCACACTGGGGATATGGAGCTGGCGAGGCTCAGGGACTGCAAGAGCAGCAGGAGAGGAAGGGAAGGAGAAGGAGGGGGAGAGAAAGAGAAATCACCCATGAAAACCAGCTCTGCCACAGCATCTGCTCCTCGGAGCTTTGGGAGTTGAGACGTTTTCCTGCAGGGCAGAGCAAGGGGTGAGGATGTGGGGTGTTGGGGGGGGAAGCAGAGCCCTGGCACACTTGATGCATGCCTGGCTGCAATGCCATCTGCCCGGCTTTTTTCTGGCTGCAGGTCCCAGTAGCTTCTCTGATGGCTGATAAGGGTTGAGCTCAGGCTCCAAAGTACTTCCCGCAGTACCTGCTGCATCTTTGTGCCATGCCTGAGCACAGCATGGTCGGGATTCCTCATCCTTCTGGGAATGCTGCAGGGCAGGCAGGCAGGGTGACTTTTGCTGTTAGCAGTGGGTGTCCTTAAGAGGAGCAAGCGCAGACAGAAGGGACCAGGTTCTCTTTAAGGGGGCAGGACTTTGGGAGCATCATGAAGGCAAGAGTGAGTTTCTGCCTCTGCCTTCCACCTTTCTCTCCTTCCTTTCCCTTTCCTTCCCTGTTTTTGGACAGGGAGCTGGGTTCCCTGCCCTCCCCTTTGCCTGTCAGATATGAAGGCAGGAGCTGGGTGCTGGGATGGGTGGCTGAGCAGGGGAGGAGGAGGAGGAGGGGAGGAAGGGGAGGGAGAAGGGGAGGATCTGCTAATTACACAGAACAGCTCTGGGGGCTGCTGAAGTCCACAATGAAGCAAAGAGCAGCAGAAGCGAGTGCTGCAGTGGGAGCGGAGGAGCCCAAGCATCACCGAGAGCTGGAGCCAGCTGTCATTCCTGCTGGGAGCAACTGGGAGCACCCAGAGGATCCTGCAGCCCTGCCTCTCACAGAGGACAGCTTCTGGCATAGCCACCGAACCTGCTACCAGCCCCCGGAGAGCAGAGGGGAAGGGGCTGGTGGTTGTGGGGATGCAGGGCTGGGCTGGAGGGCAGTGAGGTCAGCCCTGCCATGGTTCCACAGTGCTGGGAGCCTGTGTGGATCCACCGGTAAGGGGTGAAGGATGGCTGCTGAAGGAGGGAGAAACAAGCCTGTTGCCCAGTCCGGGATGGAGAACTTCCGAAAGGTGAGGACGTCGGAGGAAGAGATGCCATTGCCCTTCCCCGACCTGTCCCCGGACGTGGTGGAGATGAAAGTGAAGGAGGGCAGCAAGATCAGGAACCTGATGAACTTCGCCATGGCCCAGATGGAGCTGAAGGGCAGCCGGCAGATCGTCTTCAGTGGCTGCGGCAGGGCGGTCACCAAGACCATCACCTGCGTGGAGATCATGAAACGCAAGCTGGGAGGGCTCCACCAGGTCACCAAGGTACGCTACAAAACTGTGCTGGAGGTCTGGGAGAACCAGGATCTGCTGCCCGGCAGCCCAGCGCAGAACCTGACCGTCCACAAAAATGTCCCCTCCATCTGCATCCTGCTCTCGCGAGACGCCCTGGATCCCAACCAGACGGGCTACCAACCCCCGGAGCCCCAGCACGGGCTCGGTGAGGCAGGAGAAGATGCACTGGGATCCTCCACCAAGGGGCTGAAGCGGACGCTGCCACCTTCCCGCGAGGAGCTGCTGCCCAAGAAGCTGCAGGTACAGGTGCCTGACAGTCCGAGGGGCTCAGGGACCACCGCTGGCCAGCTGGATCACTGACCACAGTGCTTCCCACCTCGATCAGACAGGCAGAAATATACACTCGTTCTGGGGACATGCAGCTGCAGGCTCTTCCTGACGTGTCCCCACTTGCTGCTGCTGCTGCTCCATCTGATCCCCACAGATGGGAGGTCTCCAGATTTGGGGTGAGGGTTAAAGTGTTAAACCACCAGCTCTTGGTTATGGATTGAAGCAGGGGAGGGTGTGTGGGGGAGTTAGTGATCCCTAATTCAGCCACTGAGAGGGCACCACGGCCACCAGCCACATCTTGGATAACTACCACGGAGTCAGAACATCCAAGGGGTGCCTGGAGCAACACCAACACCGCTCCCCACTGCAACACCTCATCTGTCAGGAGAGATGCTTTTGCCCCAAGCCCATTGGAATAAAACTTTCATTACCAAACCCGCTGCTGAGGAGCTGTCAGGGTTATTAATGCTGGGCTCAGTGTCCTGTGGGGCCATGACTCATCCCAAAAAAACACCCAAGCAAGCAGGGGGTCGCTCCCTCCCTGCGCCTGCAGAGCCAAGTGCTGTGCCGTGCTGTTCTGTGCTGTGCCGTGCTGTGCTGCGCTGTGCTGTGCTGTGCTGCCTGTAGGACAGCACCAGGAAATAAAGCAACCTGCATTGCATGTTCCGGTCTGTGCTCTCCTGGAGGGTCTGGAGCTGGGGGCAATGGGAGTGTTGGGTAGGTGGTTGTCACGGCTGGATGCAGTGCTCAGGGCAGAACAGGAAGGTTTTGGGATCGTGGCTTGGGTGCAGAGCCTGGGAAAGGCCCTGGAAGAAAAATCCCTGCTTCATCAGGAGGCAAAGGGAAATGAATGGAAAATAAAAGCTCTTTGAAATAGTTGAGATATGTCTATGGGAAAACAGGGGGATCATCTTGGCTGCTGACCACAGCACGGATCAGCACAGCGAGAGCTGCTGCTGAGCCAGGGCAAGGGGAACCCAGCCAAATCCTGTCCCTTGGAAGAATGGGATCAGGGTCTACTGTGTGCCCTAGTCCGTGCCAGCATGGCAACGCCTGGCAAAGCCCCCATTCCAGACCCCACAGCAGGGACCAGGGATATTTGGGGAATAGGTTATGGGATGCCAAACAAGCTCTAATCCACCTGGTTCCCCTTGGCCCAGCACCTGGGGACACTGCACGATGAATTAATTGGTATCAGTGAGTGAAACCTTCCAAAAATCCATCCGTGGGAGATGCTATGGCTGACGCTGCCTTATCTCCCTGCCTCACTCCTGCTATCTTGGGACAGCGAGCATTCCTTCTTTGTCAAGGGCTTGCTTTGCTGGGAATAGGAATGAAAGAAGAGCAGGAGAAGGAGGAGGAGGAAGAAGAAGGGGTCTGTTTTGTTTGGCGATGACCTTGCTATCTCCCTCAGCAGGCAACTGCTCCTTGGTCCAGAGGCTCTTGCTTATCTGCTCTGCTGCAGGTTGATTCCCTTCACTTGAACATTAAATTCCAATTTTTTTTTAAATGATTATTTTTTGTGGTTTGGGGGCTGGGAAAGCTTTGGGCTCTGGTCCCATGAAGGTCTTCCCGGCTCCTCTCTTCAGTGCAGACCCCATTCAGGTTCAACCCTCCTCCCCATGTGAGAGCACCACGTACAGGCTTCTACCCCAAATGCACAAAAAACCATTAATAAAATTAATTCATAAACTCCTCTGATCAGAGCCTAAAGACTGTGGGAGCCATTCGGTTGAGGACTAACAGCCCTTCATCTCCACTGCTGTTGCCTCAACTGGTCCCACCAAGGAGAGAGGAGAAAAAATTAAAAATCACTAGTTTTTCTTTATTTTGTTCCTGTGCAAAATTATTATGTTTGATTTTAAAAGCAGGTAATTTCCAGTCTTGGAGGCAAGACTTGGAGACCACCTCTGGAATTTTGCATGCCTCACTTCCCTGACTGTGGATTGAGGTTTTCCTGCATGAGCACATTAAAAAGCAGTAATAAAATATGACTGTAACCCCCAAAATGGAACATTTAAAGCAGGATGATGATATCGGGGGACATTGTATTAATTCCATTGAATGGAATTAAGATGATGGTTCTGTGTGGCACTGCTGAGGCACAGCCCCAGGCAGGATTTTTGGGGTGATTCTGTGCCCGTACAGTGCGATGGTAGCTGAGGGCAGCACCCCACGATGTGGGGACAAGGACACAATCACGAGTGCCAGAGAGCCTGGGGAACTGCTGGATGCGGCAGCAAAGCCGGACTGAGCCCATTCTCCTCACACGGATGGAGTCGGGCAGGTGTCCATTGACAGGGACGGGGAAGCTGCACTGAGCCATGGCTGCCCGGGCTCGGCTAAAAGGCAGCAGCAGCAGCCGCCCACCCGGCCCCCCACAAACTAGCCTGAACACCTCAAAAACGACTCCAAGTACCCCCCTGAGGGGCGGCTCGGTGAGGCTGGAGAGCTCCCACGGCCACTCCCCTCACGCACAAAATGGCGGCCGGCCCCGCCCCGAGATGGCGACGGGTCCCGCCCCGCCGCGCCCCCAGCCCGTCGCCGCGGTCTCCGGCGCTCCGTACTCACCGCACGGCTGTACCCGCCTCCGCCAGTCTCCCCCTTCCCTCATCTCCGTCCTTCTCTCTCGGTGCGGTGCGGAAGCCAGCGGCGTGCCCCCGGTGCAGCCTCCCGCCCTCCCTCACACCCCGCCGCCATGCTGGCCGCCACCGCCTCTCTCCTCCGCCGCTGCGCTGTCTCCGGCCTTCGCACCGCCGTCCGCCGGCCTGCCGGCCCCGCAGGTGAGCGGCCGCACATGTCCGGCTCTCCCGCCGCGGTTCGCCCTCGGGATCCTGGCCCGGCGGGGTGTGAGACGGCGGAGCCCGGCGTGTCCTTGCGGTGACCCCGCGGCCTAGTGCGGGCCGCCCCCGCCTGTCCTGCCGCCGCCACCGGGACTGCTCTGCCGGTACCGCCTCACATGGGGCCCGGGCACCTCCCCGGGGGCTTCAGCGGGGGGCGGTGGCGGCGCTTTCCCCGCGCCCCCTCCCAAGGTGACATTGATGAAGGGCGGCGGTGACCTCCGCAGCATCGGGGCGCTGACCGCCCCCGGGCCCCCTCCAGCTCCGGGCCAGCCCTCGCCGATCTCAACACCCCGATTAGTTATAATATTGAGACCTTATTAACACACTAGTTAATAGGGAGAGGACGAATAGCAGCCACGGACAGTATAATGTGATGGTGGCCAGGGCGGCAGAGCTGGAATACAGAGACTGCGGAGAACACATGATGCCTGTGCATCGCAATTAATAGCTAATTAACCTGTGCATCGCAATTAATAGCTAATTAGCGGGCACTAGTAATGCGTGGGGACCTGTGTGTGCCTCTGCTGCGGCACGTGCGAGTTAAACAGCTGCCTTAAGGGAGGGTGTTGCTGCCCTTCACTAGTAAGCACGGGGATTTCTTTGATGCTTCTTAAACCCCCTTTTTTTTTGTTATTTTTAAATCCGCTAAAAGTCTTTGCTCGCCGTTCCTTTGTGCTGCTGAACCCCGTCTGCTCGTGGCCCTCCACGTTCTTCTTTTCCAAGGTCTTATGTTACAAACACCCCACTTAACACTGCTCTGACCCCTTCACCTTCAGAGTGTGTTTTTCTTCTGTGCTCGTTACCAGGGAAAACTGACAAATTCGGGCCCTTGGGGAGAAGCTTTACCCTGGTTTTGTGTAATATTAGGTGATTTTAGGTTTCTTAGGCTCTTGATGCCTGTTGCGTTTATTTGAAAGCAAAGGTACGTGCCCTTTGCTTCTTCCTTGAGTTGGGAATCTCCGCATGGATAGGTTGGCGTGGTTTGGCTGTCATGCACACGTGATGTGTGTGACAGTGACCTTGATGGACCCCGTTCGAGGCAGAGTGAATCTCAGAGCACAGTCCGCAAAATATAAACATTGATATGGAAAACACGGGGTGGAAAAGAAATGTAGCAGCAGCTGAAAAATGCACCCTGGAAATCCAGAGTTCTAATTTTTATGGTCTTTCTTTTCGTTCATGATCCAGGGAATAGCTTTGTTAAGAAAAGGCTTTAGTTTTTAGACTTAAAGGTGGCATTTGAGCACTTCAATTTAGGTTTTCTCAAATTGTGATTGACTGTTTCTCTGTAGGATTTTCTTTCTGTATAGGAAAAACAAGGCTTCTTCCCCAAACAGCTGAAATCTGAGGCTTTTTCAGTAGTGTCCAGCATGCAGGAGCATTTACAGAGCTGTGCTCTTGCTCTGAGCTCAGCTGTGCAGGTGATTTATTGGAGAAAGCAGGGTCAAAGGTCTGTTTTGGAGTTGGGGAGAGGAGGGGGTATTTCCCTACAGAATGACAAAAGATGATTATAATTCCAACTTGGCCTGTTACTTACTTTTCCCTAGCTAAAAGAAGTAAAACTATTTCCATGCTTTCATTGCATAAATCAGAATTGAAATGTTGGACCATGTTAAACTTTGTTAAAAAAACAAAATTGACTTCTTAGAAGTCTGTCATTAGTGAGACTGAAGAGAAGGATATCAGCAAAAATACAACCTAGTGCTGGGGTTTCTTCTTTTAAATAAAACTTTGTAGCTGGTCAGCACAAGTGGTTCATGCTGGGTTAAGAAAGAAAAAGTCAGGAGCTAAATTTGACTTCCCTAAAGCGGAGCTTTGAGCTCCAAGGTCGTATCTGGTGTGCGACCTCTGCAAATATTAGTGGAGTGAGATTAGCAGTGGGGAAAGGAAGCACCGGGCTTGTGTTCCTTTAGTTCAGTTCCTTTGAAAAACTGTTCCAACCTTTGTGCAGTAAAAAAGACAATTTCATCAAAGAACCCCCCAATTTGTGACAGAGTAGTGTTGAGGGAAGAAATTAATTCATAAATCATGCCAGACTAATTTGTGCATTGGAGTACAATCTGCTTTTGTGATTAATTATCAAATATTAGTGCAATTACAACCTCGAGATCCAGGGGTTTTATCTTGGATAGACATAGAGTGATCATTTTTTTTCTCCTTCAACCCTTCAGCAGCCTGTTGGAAGAAGTATCTCTCATCCCTTTGCTTTTGAGAGCCTTTGTAGTCGGACTCATGGAGTTTTGGTGATGAATGATGTTATGTTTCTCCAGCTCGCTAGGCTCTGGGAAGAGGGAAAATTCCTGTATCGTACAGATACAGGGATGCCAGAAAACCTCTCTTAAGGACTGGTTATCCAGAGCTGGTTTTCTTGTGTTTCCCTCTGCTCTTTAAATAATCCTGCTCTGACCAAAGGCTCTGGGGGCACTTTGGAAGTCTGACGTGGAAAAAAATAGACACTTTGCCACAAACCAAAGCACAATATTTAAGAGCTGTATCCATCCACTGCTTATCCAGGACTGATCCAGACTGACTGTAGCAAGTGAAATCCATATTTTATGGCTTCTGGCCTCTTGGTAAGGACTAAGGTTCTGTTATTTTCCTTTTGCTCCAAGTTTCTTCCCTTTTTTTCTGGATCCAGCTGTGCTGCATGCCCGCTGCTACTCTCACGGGTCACAAGAGTCAGATGAAGAATTTGATGCTCGCTGGGTGACATATTTCAACAAGCCAGATATTGATGCCTGGGAGCTCAGGAAAGGTATGCTGGGAGAAGGGAAGAGTAACCTGGAGTAAATGCAAGTTTGGTGACCAGAAATAACAACTTTACTTGGAATTTTGTGGATTCCCTATCCCTGGAAGTGTCTTAAGGGCAGGTTGGATGGGGCTTACAGAAGCGTGGTCTAGTGGAAGGTGGGTGGGCTAGGTGGTATTTGAGGTCCCTTCCAACCCAAACCATTCCATGACTTTAACACCTGGATGGGAGGGAGAGAAACATTTGCTCCGAGGAAAGCGTATTTGAGCTCAGTTCAGTATGTAACTAGATACATTTTTCTTTGGACTTTGACCCAATGGCTTGGCCGTAACTGACTGCAGGCTGTTGTCTGGTTGTCTCCAGTTCTTTGCCGTGGAGTTGCCAAGTTTTATTAAGCTTCCCCACTTAGGAATTAAAACCGCCCTTGCATAATCAGATAAATTGCAGCCAGAGGGATGGTTCCACCAGCACCTGGCTGGTTAGGTGTTGGGCTCTTCCCTTGGAAAGGAGAGGAAGGGAATAGACAGCAAGGGGTTCCTTTTGGCGGCATGGCAAGCTGATTCCAAATTCCTCTTGGTGCTTTCTTGTCTCCACAGGCATAAACACACTGGTGGGTTATGACCTCGTGCCAGAACCAAAAATCATTGATGCGGCTCTGAGGGCCTGCAGACGGTTAAATGACTTTGCCAGCACCGTCCGCATCCTAGAGGTTGTAAAGGTGGGTGGAACTGCTGTGTTTGCACTGCTAGAGCCTGGCAGCAGGAGGGTTTCCCCTGGCTTTTTCCTGCTGCAAGGGGAAACCTCTCTTTCCTGTTGCCATGATCAATGGCTGCATGATGAGCACAAAGCTTACCAGGTTCTTAAGGGATTGAGTGCTGAGCTGGCTGGGAGTAGTAACTCAGAAAGCTGGGTAAGTCTGGAAAACATCTTAAACCGTGAACTTGAATCCAGCCTTACCAGGGAGTTAAGAGGAGCCAGCCCTAGAAGCCAGCAGTTCTGCTCTGCCACAGACCGTGGCTGGTGTGGAGCTTTTGGGGTAGTAAGACCAATGGAAGAATCTTCCTATGCTGAAATAACACCATTCCTTTTTTGTTTAGGACAAGGCAGGACCTCACAAGGAAATCTATCCTTACATTATCCAGGAGCTTAGACCAACTTTGAGTGAACTGGGAATCTCCACTCCAGAGGAACTGGGCCTGGATAAAGCATAAACCTTATTGGTAAGGGATGATGTTGCTTTGCAGACTCCTAGCATGGAACTACTATACCCCAAAATCCCTGGCAAAGACAGAATATGGGCAAGACCTGACGTGCTCTAATCGCAGGCTAAAATTAAGCCCTAAATAAAAATCCTCATGGAAGTGAAGCCTCTTAATTTGGTTTCTCCAAGAGATGACCAGCATCATATTCTTTTTTAAAATATTACGCTTAGAATAGAGATGCCATGTGTCAGCCTGCTGCAAATAGTACTTAATCCTGGATCTTTTAAGTCCTTTCCCTCCTTGCCATGGAATACGATGTCTTGGTGCTAGAGTGTACTGATGCAGCTGTGCTGGGAATTCAGTACCTGCATTTTTGGGCTGAGTATGGTTAAATGGGGTTTTGAGGGCAAAAGGGATAGAAATAAACCATTTGAAACCCAGTGGAAACTTTGTGGAGATATTTGGCTGCTTCTTAAATGGTTTTTCTGGTAATTTGATTTTTCTGGTCTTTTCTGTTCCAGGTGCATTACTCGAGTGTTTTGCTGATGCTACCTGATTGTACACAGTCACCTGGAGACACAAACCTTAAATCTTATCTGAAATAACTTCTTCCTTTATTGAGTCACAGTGTAAGTGCTGTGGAATTGGACCTAATAAAGGAAAACCTGGTTTGACTGATATTGTAGCTGTGGCTCGTGTGGTTATTTCTTGTTGCTTTTCCAGAGAAAAGGAAGAAGTAAACCATGAATGTGCTCTTAGGAGTTCATAAGTCGTTACCTGCTTGGCAAAGCCTGTGTCCAGGGCCTTGCCGAGCACCTTGCTCTGGGAAAGGGAAGGTAAGGAGCTGTGTGGAGGGCATGGTGACCCTCCTGTACACACAGCTTTGGGGAGGGACAGAGCAAGGACCTGACAAGTTCTCCCAGCCCTCGGGGAATTTTCCTGGGATGATGTCCGAAGCTTCAGAGGTGAGTGGGAGTCTCCTGTTTGCAAGGGATGTGCCCTCACTGGGAAGGGATCTGTTCTGGGACAGGTGGGTGCTCCTGTTTTCCGCCTCGGTTCTGGTGCAGGCAGGGGTTTGGTGGGGAAGCGGGGAGGGGCGGGGAAGTCGGGGCTGGGAGATAAGGGAAATTTCTTACTATTTGCACCCTAGACAAGGGGAGGGTCCCGTCAGGTAGGGTTTGGTGCGTTCCCCGCCGCCCGGCCCGTGCGGGGCAGGTCGCCGCGCTGCCCATCCCGCGCTGTGCCCTCCCGCTCCCACCACGCATGCGCGCCAGAGGGGCGCGCCCCCTCCCCGCCTCCCATTGGCTGAGTTCCGCCAGCCCCGCGCTGCCATTGGGTCGCGGCCCGAGGGGCGGGGCCATAGGCGGCCATGGCGACAGGCGGCAGCGGAGCCGGGACTGGCCCCGCTCCCGGTCCCGCTGCGGGCGGAGCCGGCGGGCGGAGGGGCCCGGCGGTACGGGCTGGGTACGGGGATGCTAGTGGGGCTGGGGGTGAGCGTGAGGCAGTATAGGGTATATGTATACCGGGTTTGCGTGGTATGCAGCGGGTGGTATAGGGCTGGGGTATGTGCATCACGTGGGGCTGGAGAGTGGGCATGGGGCTCTGTGGGGTGTGTGCATGGGGGGTATGGGGTGGTATAGGGCTGGTGTGTGTGTTGGGGGGCAGTATGCGGTATGGGCATGGTGGGTATGGGGCTGGGGTATGTCTGTAGGGGAATATGGGCTGGGGCACACACACAGAGGGGCAGAGTGGCAGTAGAGGGGGGGTGTGCATGGAAGCACAGTGCAAGGACGGTGTGACAGCACAGCACGTGCTATCCAGGGATCTAGGCACATCCAGAGGGGTTCGGGGGTCTGCTGCCTGCCTAGTTATAACCACAATAAGGCTCTGCTCTGCTAATTCCGTCTTAAGACACTGAGGCTAATCCTGACTGCTCTCCAATCACCAGCCCAAATCTTCTGCCTTGTTCCTTTAATTCCCTATCCTTCCTGCACCAACTCTCCTCTGCCCTTTTCTGATTTTCCCTCTATTTTCTCCATTAATTATTATATTTGTGGAGCTTTTTTTCTCTCCTCTTGCCATTAGAAATGCTGGCTCTCCTTGACAATACCTGGATAAAAGGAGAAGCTTGACAGCTCAAACCCTGCAGAGAAATTAAAATAAACTATCCTTACATTTTTACTTGATGAACCTGCTCATTAAATCTCCTCCATCACGTGTTTTCCCAAGTATTGCTGGAGCTGGGCTTGCACAGGAGCTGCTGGTCACCACAAATGCTTTTAATTTAGCATTGCCATTCCCAAATAATCCCTTCATCTGTCACCAGCTCTGCTTATTGCTTTTCCTCTCCCTCCTCCTGGTCTGGGAGCTGACCTTGAGCTCTCAGGAATGAATGGATGCTCTGAGAATGACTCTGTGTTACTTCATCCCCACGGGGAGATGCTGAGTGTGCTTCTTCCCCTCTTTTTTTTTTTTTTTTTCCAGCTGATTTGGGCTGAAAACAAGAAGCTGAACAAAGGGATGGATATGGTGGAGAAAAGGGGACCGTACATCATGAGCAAACCTCCCTCCATTCAGGCCAAGCTGAGTAAATGATGCTTGGTGGACTCTGCTGGGATTTCGGGAGTTATTTCCACCTCTCTGCCAGGGCGGGAGTTTCCAAAAGCCTTTTTATTCCTTGGTGGGATAAAACCTTTATAAACAACCCCCCCAAAACATTAAAAATCCCATAGCGATGCCTGTGGAAAGCACTGCATTGCCCCCATTCTCACCTGCAACACCCCCACCACCCAAAAAACAGATCTTGGGGGAACACTTAGGAATTTTTCTCTCTGTCCCTGTGCTTGGCTTTCAGAGAGGCAGCGTGAGCTGGTGAAGGCAGCTCTGCGAAGGCAGGGGCTGCTGGGGGGACCCACCACCCCGAAACCGGCACCTAAAAGGTCAGATCCCCTTTTTCTGTTCTCAAAATGTATTTTTTTGCTTTTCCTGGGGAGGCTGGGAAATTCAGAGCATTACAAATAGGAGTTTGGGACCTTATTCTGATGGCTCTGTTTGGCCAGGAACATCCAGTATAGTAAAATATAGGGCTTTTTTATTTTGGGGATGATTTGGTGTTATAGATTTATTTGAGCTTAGCTGGTTGTGGCCCTGGATAGCACCTGGCTGGGAAGGAGTGGGATTCCTGCCCTGGCTCCTCAGTCCATCAGCTCCATGGATGTGTTTCCATGTAAAACATCTGTCCTGGTCTCACTTGACTGCTTTCTGGCAGGTCAGTGAAGTTTAACAAGGGCTACACTGCGCTCAACCAGACAGCTGATGAGAACCTGGTCTCCCTCGACTCAGACAGGTGAATATTCCAGGATTTTTGGGTGATTATCCCAGGATTGCTGGTGGAGGGTGCTCAGAGCTGGCTTTACTTTGGGGATTGATTTTCCTTGTCACTTACAGAGCACTGAGCACTTCTGAGGAGTGAAATGGAGATGAGCTCAGTTGGTTTAGAGCATGGTGCTAATAACACCAAGGTTGTGGGTTTGATCCCTGAATGGGCCATTCACTTAAGAGTTATGAATGGTCCTTGTGGGTCCCTTCCAGCACAGAATATTCTGAGAAATTTCTGTGAAATGCTCCCGTTGTCCCAAATTTAACAAATCCCTTGCAGTTACGCAAGGCTTATTTCCAAGGTTATTTCCTGGCCAGCTGTTTCCTTTTTCCCTCAGTGACGGGGAGCCGGGATCCAGATGTTCCTCAGGATACTCCTCCGCCGAGGCAAGTGCAGGTGTTTGCCTGTGTGGTCCCCACACGCTCCCTTGTCCCCCTCGCAACCTGAGATTCTGGATAGGGGCTGGAAGCACAACCCCACGGGGTGTGGATGCACATGTCCCACCCTGCAGAGCTCCACTTTGTCCCCCCACAGCAGGTGAACCAGGACCTGAGCCGGCAGCTGCTGCAGGATGGGTACCACCTTGACGAGGTCCCCGATGATGAAGACCTGGATCTCATCCCCCCAAAACCAGTTGCCTCCTCTTCTTGCCCCTGTTGTTTCAGAGAAAATCTCTCATGTGTGATCCAATAGCTGCACAGGAACAGGTCAAAATCCAGCACTTTCTTTGTCCCATGGGATGGCTGTTGCTGTCTGTGTCCCACGCTGGGATGGCGACACAATGACTGAAATATTCTGCTTATGGCAGAGACCAACTGACCCCAAAGGACTTTTCCTCACACTCAGCAATATCAGGGAGAGGTGGCATGGTAACATTTTGGTGGTCTGGATGGGACCTCTCACTGGGGTGTGAAAGAAGAGGCAGAGCCTGGCACCTCCGTGGGGATGTAAAGGGAAGGAGTTAGGAGGTGTTGGGTTTGGAGCTAATGGCTTGTTCCTGTTCTCCCCAGTGCTGCTTTGATGCAGGTGGGGGACTGCCCAGACCCCCCCCATACCAGCTCTACACAGGGTTTGGATGTGGAGGGCTAGGGACTCTGCTGCAAACCTTAAAAGCTGCCTTAAACCATGGTCCTGCTCTCCAACCTAGAGGACAATCAGCTTCTTCAATACAGAAACCTAATTTAAATGTGTCTAGAGACCTGACTGTTTGGGCTTGCTTGTTTGTTTGTTTTGTTTGCTTTTGGGGGTTTGTTTTTGTATTTTACTTGTTAAAGGGAGCACTCAATAAACTGGATCTCATTACTTGGAGGGTGTTGGTGCCCTGCTCCTCCCAGCAGCCCTGCTCCACAGGGCTTCTTCCCTGACTGGTGGGATTTCAGAGCGATCTGTTTTCCCTCACCACATTTTACTCAATTCCTGCTCCCCTGAGGAGCGAGGGGGGTAACAACCAGTGGTGGGAGAGTTACAGCTGGAGCTGCTCCCAGCGTTTCCTCCAGTCCCCCACTCCCATCCTCCTGCTCCTTGCACCACGCTGCCCTGCACTGAGGACAAAGTCACCTCTTTATTCAAGGCATCGGAAGCTTTCCCACTCCATAAGCCTGCCAAGCAACCCCCTTTTACAGCCAGGGAAGGGGCAACACTGGCTGCCATCAGCCAGGCTTGGAAGAGCCCGCCAGAAGCTGCAGAAAGCCTCAGCCTGCTTGTGCTCTGTGCCACATCCAAGGAGTTGGTCTATAGAATTGCACTTTCTGTACATCAGGGCTGGGTTTGGGATTTAATAGATGGAGGGAAAACTTCCAAGCGAGATGACTTTGCCGACACCAGTTTCTATCTACTCAAACGTGGAGTGATGGGGAGGAAGTGTTCCAGGAGGAGACAGAAGTGTCTCAGAGGAGGCAGCAGGCTCGGAAGAGCAGCATCCCATCTGGCGAGGAGAGGTGGAGGGAGATGCTCTCGTTAGCCGAGATGAAGAGCACGGAGCCACGACACAGAGACATCTCGGAGGCTGCGGCTGTGGAGGTACCCACAGCTGTCCCCTGGATCACCAGCAAGATGCTGGCAGAGTCCATGGCAGAGATGAGGTACAGCTTGATGGAGGCAGGGATCTGTGAAGGAAAATGGCACTGTGGCTGGAGTGTCCCCCAGCTTTCCTCCTCTACAGAGAGCTGGGAGGGGGTTATCCCCTTTCCCACCCCTTTGCTGCGCCTGCAGCAGCCCAAGCCTAGGGGCCTCAGCTTGGCTGAGGACACCCGAGATCTGTCTGCTAGCTGCTAGAGAAGGTGAACAAACTCCAGGCAGGGGGAACAGGGGAGGGATAAAGAGACAAACATCACATCCCCAAGCATCCCTCCTCCCCACTCACCCCTGCAAAGGTGAGTGAAGCCTAGCCAGCACTGGGTTGTCCTACCCGGAGCCCAGCCGACAAGTGTCCCCCAACACGGACCCGTCACCGCTCACCTCTATCCTCATGATGGTGAAGTCTGGCACGGGTGGGTCATAGACAAAGACGTTGGGATCCAGCTGGCTCTGCACAGCGGGGAAGATCTTGGAGCTGCTGGGTGCCGGTGTGTAGTTGAGCATCTCACACAAAGTGAGCACATCGATGAATTTGGGGGTGAGCCCGGCACGCACCGTGTTATCTGAGCACGCCATGCACTCCACGCAGTCTGCAGGGATGAGGCAGTGCTGTCAGCTCACCCCAGCTCTTCCAGATATCCCTGTGGCCAGTCCTTGTGGGATGGTGGGTTAGGAGGGCCCCCCGTGACACTCACCTCCACGCAGGTAGGCATGGGGCTCATTGGCTCCAAGGAACATGGCCTCCCCTGGCTCCAGCTTCACCACGTTCAGGAAATAAATGGTGAAGCAGCCAATGTCTCCTGGATACTGGGAGTGCAGCCGCAGCAGCAGTTCCCCATTGCTCCCTGATGTGTCCTTCCCTTCCTCCGCTGCGTGAGAAGAGACCAGGCACAACATAGGAAGGGAGCCAGAGGTGGCCTGCCCCATCCCCTACACAGCCCCCCCAGATTGTTCTGGGGGCCACAGTGAGGACCCACCTTCCTGGGAGATCCTCTTCACCAGCATGTTCAGCTGGTCAACAAAGAACTTCTTCTCACTCTTCATGAGGCGGGTGAAGCACACACGGAGAGCGGCCGAGACACCACGGGGGTCGTCGCTCCCACTGCGCTCCAGCTGCTCTGCTGCCACCTCCCCGATCAGCGCCCGCAGCTCAGGGACGTCTATGAGGGGCCAGCCCCAGTTAGAATCAGCACCCCCATCCCAGAGGAGCACAGCACCCATCCCCGCCCCAAACCCCATCCCAGCGGAGCAGTGCCCTCACCACCGAGGGCACTACCCCCGTCTCCACACCAAACTCCATCCCAAGGGAGCACAGCCCCCACCCTCACCCCGAGCCCCATCCCAAGGGAGCATGGCCACCATTCCCACCTTGAACCCCATCCTAAGGGAGCACTATCCTCATCCCAAACCCCATCCCAAGGGAGCATAGCCCTCATCCCCACCCCAAACCCCACCACAAGGGAGCATGGCTCCCGTCCCCACCCTGGGGTCTGACTATGCACCCTTCATCCTTACTCTGGAGGAAGAAGACAATCTCCTCCACTGGCCGGAAGCCACACAAGCCCTCGAAGGGAGTGAGGGCGATGGCCATTTCAGGCTTGTGGTTGGCATCGGGATAGTGCTCAGGAAACTGGGCGTGCAGCTTCGCCGCCAGCTCCTGGAGAGGGTGAGAGAAGCTGGGTGACATCCCCAGGGACACGGGGTCCCGCTGGGCTGCCCATCTGGGGCTCTCCCTACCTTGTTGGGGTGTGCCTGGATGGAGAGGGCAGTATCGACCGAGAGCACTTTGAAGAGGAACGGCAGGTGTCCCTGGAAGGTGTCCTTCACCTTTGTCCCCAGGCAGGCAGGATTGTCAGCAATCCACTGGCCCAGGGTTTTTTGGGGGATGCGGTTATCCCGGATGATGGCATCGCCCCGGGGATGTGCGCCCATCCAGAGCTGTGAGATGCAGATGGACAGAACTCTGAGCTGGGCAGCCAACACGGATGACTTGGGCTTTTTTAGAGGCTGCTTGGCCCCACAGGTGATCCAGGCAGGCGAGGCAGCTCCCTCAGAGGCTGAATCACGCCAGGCTTTTCCTCTTCAACCCGGGCAGCCCCCCAGGGGGACGGGGGGCGGGTCAGGATCCCATCCCGATGGGATACAGGATGGTGAGAGCCACAGCCGGGTGGGCGGGACATAGGGGTGTGACAGACACGCGAACGGGACGGACGCACAGATACACTCACCTCAGCGTAGGGCCGGTCAGGCTGGATCTGGACCAGGGGGTCACCACTGGTCAGCAGCTTGGCTACCTCGCTCTCCAGGCCCAGCTTCCCCCAGGCATAGTTCTGCACCGCGCAGGAGAGGGGGAACACTAGGGAGAGTAGTAAAATGTTAGCGGGGAACAGAAATAACGCCCCAAACCCCTTCCAGACACTGCCAAAGCCCCCAGTGCAGGGCGAGAGGGCATCAGGGAGATACGGGACCAAGGGCTTGGGAGGGCAGATTGTATGAGGGGGCGATTTTCAATCATCATATGGCGATCTCGGGATGCTCGGGCTGGGGGCAGGGGTCACGGTTCCTCTGTCCTATCGTCCTGGGGGGATTCCTAGGGGTGGTCCCCGTGCGCATCCCCCCCCCGGGCGGGGGTGTGCCCCGTGCCCCGCTCACCCCGGATCTCCGCCATGGCTCGGCCGGGCAGGGCTGTTCCCCACTTCCCTTCCCCCTCCCCCCCTCTCCCCCCCCCCGCCGGCTATAGGCGACACTCTGACGTCACGCGGCCACGCCCATAGGGTTAACACCGCGCGCGGTACATGCGCCGCTGTGACGTCACGCGACTCCCCGGTCACGCGGGTGCCCCGGAAGCGCCAGGAGCGGCGGCGGCGGCGGCGGGAGCGGAGCGGACCGCGCCTATGTCGGGCTTCGACACCAACCCGTTCGCCGACCCGGTGGACATCAACCCCTTCCAGGTGGGCGCGAGGCGCGGCCGGACCCCCCCCCCTTCACTCGGCCCGTCCCGGGGCCCCCCGGCCCCCGCCCGCCGCGCCGGGACGTGGCACTGAGTGAAGCGCCGCTGGCCAATGGCGGTGCCGCTTCTCCGCGCCGCGGCCAATCAGGGAGAGGGGGCGGGACCCCCGCGCCCTGAGGGCGGTCTGGGCGCACCCTCCCGACGCACCTCCGGCCGGGACGGGGGTCCCGATCCCCTCCCTTATCCCCCGGCTGGAGCCACAGGTCCCGCTTCCCCTCCCTGCATCCCCCTCTGGCCGGTGGTCCCGTCTCCCTTCCCCGTGCCTCCCTCCAGCCGGGACAGGGGTCCCGAGCCCCTCTTCCGGCTAGGACAAGGGGTCTCACTCCCCCTCGCTGTACCCCTTCTCCGGGCGGGACTGGAGGTCCTGCTCCCCCTCGCCGTGTCTCCCGTCCAGCCAGGGCTGGGGGTCCCACGCCCCCTCCCCTCCCATGGCAGGTGCCGCAGGAGCGCTGTGACGCAGCCGGGGTCCCATCGGCTCTGCCCACTGCCACTGGGATCCTTCCCACCGCCACTTCCTCGAAGCCCCCATCTCTTCCCCGGAGCAGGCTGCTCGTCTCCTCAAGGAGTCTCCTACTGCCCTGCACTGCCAGACCCGGTCACCCCCCGCCTCCCCAGGCTGTGGGGAGGGGTTTTGCTGCCTCTCAGGATGCCAAAACAGTCGTGAATAAACCCTAATTTATGGGCTTATTAAAAATAATCAGTTGCTGAACCTCTCGTGGGTGTGCTGCTTGGTGGTCTGACTGTCTGCTGGGTCTTTCTGCGTCTATTTTTAAGGCACTTCAGCTCTGAACAGGGAGTACCTAAGGCATCATTTGGCTGAGGATTTTAGGGCCCAATGTGTAGGATTCCTGTTGAGGACACTGAGGACTTAGTCTGTGTTCACTGAGTTTCTCCTCTCTGGGTTAACCTCCATGCTCTGAAAATAGGTCATTTATGCAGGGATTTGGCCTGGAATGGCCTCTGGGACCTGGAGCCTGTGCAGGTGTGTGTGAAAATGAGTGTCTGGCCTTTGGCTCCTATCTGTGATCTTAACGTCACCTTTACTGCTTGGCTGAGATGTGATTCACAGTAAGGAATGATTCCTGACCTCAGATTTCAGGACTAAGACAAAGAGAAACTGTTTGTTTAGGAGGCTGAGTTTTGAGGAATCAGAGTGAAAAAATCCTTTTCTTCCTCACTTTCATTTTAGCACGCTCTTGTGAGTCTCATGAATGGGAAGGGTTAGGATAACCGTGTTCCTGTGGTATTCCGTCCATGGGGTGGAATATATTGCTGTTCATATCAGGATTTGTTGCTTTTGCATTGAGGAAGTCAGTATTCATAGAACCACAGAATGGTTTGGGTTGCAAGGGACCTTAAAGCTCATCTCGTTCCACTCCCTGTCATGGCCAGGGACACCTTCGTCTAGACCAGGTAGAACCAAGTCCAACCTGGCCTTGAACACTTCTGTTATGGGGCAGCCGCAGCTTCTCTGGGCAACCTCACCACCCTCACAGGGAAGAATCTCCTAATATCAAGTCTAATTCCACTCTGTCAGTTTGAAGGCATTCCCATTTGTCCTGTCACTCCCATTGTAAAAAGTCCCCTCTCCAGCTTTCTTGTCAGCTCACTTCAGGTCCCCTTCACCTGCTTTGTGTACATTAAAGCTGTCCTGGTCTTGGACTGAGCAGGGCTGTGCTCACACTTTATTCACTGTTCAAACAGAAAAGGTTGGAGGTGATCTCCAGCAGGTAACTCCCATGCCAGGCCCACTTTTTAATGGGAAATAACACCATGGATGCCCCTGTCTGATGGCTCTTTGCAGCTTCTCTGGTCTTTGTGGCAGGTTCTATATCTTCCTTTCAGGACTTTTTTAAAAGAAAAATTCCCTAGTCCTCAGCAGCTGCTTGCGAGGAATCTACAACTGCTGCTTCCTGGAGCCTTGAAGCCTTGTGGCTCTGATTTGAAATGGAGTCTTAGGATGTGGGACAGCCCATTCCATGTCAGGGCTTGGATCCAGGTGTTGGCTCAGTGCTGGGGCAACAGTTGCCCATTGACATCCCCTTCCACACGCACTGGAAAGACTAGAAGCATCTGCACCCTCCCAGTTCTGTCACACTGACGGCTCTCTCCTGTCCCAGCACCAGGGTTCTCTTTCTGTGCTGGAGATCCCAGTGTAATGCTTCATACCCTTCAAATACTGACATGATGAGGATCTTTGCCTTTTAAGGAGACTTTGTTCACAATATTCATTAAACTTGGTATAAAATAGGCTGCTTTGGTCCAGTTAAAAATATTTCTGGCTTCTCTGTTACTTGTTATAGCTGGTTAATGAGAGATGATTAACCGCCTTGGTTTATCCAATAACCTGATAGAAGTGGCAGCTGCCTCCAAAACTTTGATCCAAGCTTCAGGCAGAGCTGGAAACCTCCATTCTTTTTAGAGATATCAATAATAAAATTTTTGAGGGTTCTCTCAGTGCATCTTCCAGGCAGTGGCAGCACTCTGAGTCCGCAGGACTGGTGATATTTGGGGCAATACTGTGATATTTAGGCAACTGTGTTAAGTTCCAGGTGACTCTGAGCTGAGTTCTTTGGCTTGATCTCATCTAGAGAGTCATCTCATTTTGTTTCTTTAATCTATGAGAAAAAAAAAGAAATGAAATAATAGAATTTCCTGCACAAACCTGTTGTATCAAAACATTTTAGCAGCTGGCACAGCAGGACAGCAACTCCTATTTGTGTTAAGCTCCGTTTGAAAACTATTTTAATCTTTACGTCAGTGTAATTTGGCCCAAACACAATTTTTTTTCTGCACTTGGCCATTTGAAGCCGTGAAAAATGATGTCACATGTCCGTGGTGCTTGAGGAAGTGACGGTTGGAAGGGCAGCAAATGGGATCTGCTCGCTGGCGTCCTGCAGATCAAGCCAATCACTGATTTGTGAACATGAGGTTTGTGGCTGAATTGTGGCTTCAAGTGGTTCTGTGGCTGAATTAAGACCCTGTTTCCTGATCCTTTCCAACGATCAGGCCTGTGCTTGTTTCAGGAGGGTCAGCTCCCTTTTGCTGCGTAGCTTACAGAAAATAACTGTAAAACACGAAGTTTGTGGGCAGTGTCTTGTTTGTCTCTGCGTTCCTGGTGCTTACTCATCCTTCACGCTGCCTGGTCTGAGCTCGTGGAAGCTGGTGTCTGTGTGTCACCCTCTGTTTTCCTTCCTGCCCTATCCAGGGCACAGAGACACGTGACCAAAAACTTCAGCTTTGTTGCAAATTCCCTGCTCTCTGGGTTTCTATTTTGGACACACTTGAACAATGGCAGGCCAGTTAAGCTGAGCTGCTGTGCCTTGACCTTACCACTTAATTAAGTGAGTTTTTTTAAAGCTGTGCGGTACGATGAGAGCTTGTCTGCCTTTGAAATCAAACTGTTGTGCAGCTGGGAGCAGAGAAGCAGGGGTGCTGCTCTCCTGCCCCTGATGAGCCTTCAGCTTTCTTTTGGAATGGAGATGAGCCCAGGGAAGAAAAATGTGTGTTTTACTGTGGTATTGTAGCATTTCTCCTTATTTCCAAGCACTTTCCTCCCAGCTTGACCATTCAAGCTCTTCAGAGGGTTACGCAGTCTTCACTTTCCACTTCCCATGCCTTTAAGGGAGTTTCTCTTCCTCGTGTAGTTTTTTGTTGGACTTTAGCGTGGCTGGGGCCTCATCTGCTCGGGATTAAAGGGTTTGTGCTGGTGTGCAGCAGCTATTGTGCATTAAGTGACATGTAAACCTGTGCTGACAGCCCGTGTCTCTGCAAAACTGGTGAAGCTGAAGCTTCCAGAGCAGTCAGTAGCGAAATAAAGGCATGAGTTTTATTTCCAGCATGGCAGTTCTGCCGGTGCTTCCTATTTTGTACAGCCCCTTCTTGCTGGTCAGTTGTGCTCCACCGAGCAGCATTCAAATCCTCCTCATCTGCGATCCCTCAGCCAGGGTGATTCATAAACTAGTGCAACCTGTTGGTAGGGAGTGCCTGCTGTCGAGGAGGAGTTACTCATTAACTGCTCTGTGTGTATCGTGCTCGGCAGAAGGCTGCGCTAAAACCCCGGGAATGGCTCCAGAGGGATTTTCCTGGAGCGCACCGGCTCGGTCAGCCCCTGCACCTCTCACTCTCACCTCGGCACAGCCTCAGTGGCTTCTCGCCCCATTAAGCACCAAATTAGAATGACTGATCTGGATACTCGAGTTGCTGAGGGAGGGATACAAAGCCACTTTTTAATTTTTTGACCCACACCCAGCTCTTGGGTAGCCAGGCAGGAGGATTTCCGAGTTTTAAAAAGGACCTTCTTTCTGTAGTAACTGGGGAGACAGGGGAGTGCTCCTCCAGAGGTCAACATCTGGCTGTCAAAGAGGAATCTCTGTTTGGAAGGTAGTACGTAGAAAAGAGGAGATAAAAATAGCTGCATGCGTTGCAAGTGAGGGGAGAAAGGTGTTCTCAGATGTGCAGAGAGGCTGTTTTTAAATATCAGAGGATTTGATGGAGGCAAGTGGGAGATGCTGCGAGTAAAAGTGAACACAGATGTTATGTCAGCAGCACTAAAACCTCCTAAAATAATTGGTGTCACATCTCCAGCTTGATTTTCCTGGGAGTTTTGCCTTCTCAGAGCAATCATTGGCATTTGAGCTTGCTGACATCTCTCAGCCAGGACGAGTTGTATCTAGAACCTCGTTTTGTGTAGCTCTGCTGTACTTTGTGGCTCTGTGCTTGTTTTATGAGATGCAGGTGAGGTCTGGGAGGTGGTCCTCGATGTCCAGCAGCATTCTGACCATGGATGAATGAATCCAGATCCCTGGAAATTAGAAATAACTTTCTGTAGGTAAACGGTAACCTGCGCAAAGGATTCCTGTACCAAAAGCATGTTGTAGTTGTTCAGATGTACCTCTTGGTTGAACAGGAGTTTATTTCTGCCCACACATTTTGCCTTGCTGATAGTCATCTCCTTGGATATTTAAATTCCATGCCTGCCAAGGCCATCCACCTGTGGCAAGCCTGTGTTTCACCCCATCCAATTCCCAGCCAGTGAGCACATGGAAGGCCGGCAGCGTGAGTAGCGTGGACTCAATGATCTTAAAGACCTTTTCCAACCTGAACAATTTGATGCTATAAGTGATGTTGCCCTATATCTGCTGCTGATTGATCCTTGTGCTCTCTTCCTTCAGGATCCCTCAGTGACACAGCTCACAAATGCCAGCCAAAGTGGCTTGGATGAATTCAACCCCTTTTCCGAGAGCTCCCAGCTGGTACGTGCCACGTGTCTGTGCTCTGTGTGTCTTGTGGTGGTTTTAGTGGTGTAGAAGGTCCCTTGGTAGGTGCAACTTAAGAAAAGAGGAATTCACAGCTGATTTCCCCATGGAATGTAGCTCATGGTGTGTGTGGCAAGCTGCAAGCAACTGCTGCTGCACTGGACCACTAATAAACTCCCAGCTGGAGCTCTCCACTCGTGTGGAACAGCTTCTCTCCAACTGGCTGCTGACTCACAGGGAAGCCATATGAAGTGTGAAGGGGAAGATGGTTTGTGGCAGGACACATCAGGATGTATTTGGTTCCTGGGTTGGGAACTGAACTGCCATGGCAGTACCATTGATGGATCACTGGGAGAGCTGCATTCTTATTCCCTGGCTGCTGCCGTGAGCCAGATGGGCGAAGGAGAAACCAAGATTTGTGGTTTAAATTGGTCAAAATCCCTTTTTGTTTCTCCTGCAATGTCTTTACCTTGTTGCTTGTGATTTCTGTGCAGACAAATGCAGCCCGGACGACGCCAGCCGCGCAGCCTTCGGGCCACTCGCAGCCAGCTGTTCTGCAGACGTCCGTGGAGCCCACTCCCCAGGTATGGCAGCTCCTCACTGCTGCCTCCCCAGCCTCCAGGAGCTCCCAGAGGCCTCTGGGAATAGGGCTTAGGGCAGGACTAACCTCTTTCTCCCCTGCTTTAGGCCGTGGCTGCGGCAGCACAGGCCGGGCTGCTTCAGCAGCAGGCAGAGTTAGAGAGGAAGGCAGCTGAGCTGGAGAAGAAGGAAAGGGAATTGCAGAACAACTCAGCCGGCATTAACCGTGAGTACTGCGTCCTGCCTGCTCTCACTAGGATGCTCAGGGAAGCCTGGATTGCTTGGTTTGTCAGGATTTCAGGAAAGCTCAGCCTGTTCCAAGTGTACACAGCTCTTCTAGAAGCTTTTTTAGACTTTCCTCTAGTTCTTCACAGCTGTGGCAACCATCCTGTGACTTTACCTGTCATCCCGTAGCCTCCAAGGTGAGAAAACTCAGAGACAGGGCCAGCTGTGGTGGGTCCCTGCCCTTGAGTGTGCTCTCAGCAGCTGCATTTCACCACAAAAAGTTCTCCAACACCAGTTTTGTGCCTGTGTTGGAGCTGTTGCCACGTTACAGCTTTTCACTGAGAGCAACAGAGGGGTTTTTTCATTCTTGAGGCTCTTTTAAGCACAGTAAACGAATATTCCCCCCTAATCTTGGTTTTAAATGACTGAATCTGGACTTGCAGAGCTGAGTTATGATGCTTGTGATGGCCCTTTGGCCATTGCAGGGGAATTCTGCCTTCCCCAGAGGAAAACCCCTAATCTAGGTTGGTCTGCCTCGCTCTGCCAGCAGTTGATCACATTCCTGTTGTGCTGCCTGCTCAAACATAGGTTCTGACCAACCAATCCCTGGGCTCTCCCAACGTTTTAATATATGAATTAAACAATATCTGAATGGCTGCTTGAAAATTATGGAGTGTGAATTAGTCTTTCAATGAGAGAAGATCAAGTGAAGAGCTGCTCCTTTCTTTCTTTCTTCCACAGCGAGGCAGAACAATTGGCCACCCCTTCCCAAGAAGTGTCCCATCAAGCCGTGTTTTTATCAGGATTTTTCTGCAGACATCCCAGCTGATTACCAGCGGATATGCAAGATGCTGTATTACTTGTGGATGTGTAAGTAATCACTTGAACTGCAATAAAAAATCTTTCTGAGAAGGTTCTGTATCAAAAGCTGAGCTTTATCACACAGTAAATTCTATCAGTGTTGTCTGCAAGGGTAAAGTCATGTTTCCCTCCTTTTTTATGAAGACAAATGTGAAGAACTCCAAGTTTATGGTTTGGGAATAGCTTCTTCATGGCAGAATTTTAATTGTTTGGTGGAGACTTGAACAACTGTTTAAGGTTTGGCTGTAAGCAGCAGGATCAGATGAGCTTTTATGTTAAGCTATGTCTGCCTTCCAAGGGAGGCAATGAAATTAGATGGCCCGAAGTCTCCTTAATTTTTGCAGTGCTCACTGCATTCAGTGAGAGATTAGGGATGCTTCGGATTTTCCAAGAGCTTACTGACGGTTTTTTCTCTCTCTTCCACCCCAAACAGTGCATTCCATTACCCTACTCCTAAACCTGCTCGCTTGTCTGGCATGGTTCACAGCTGATCAAAACAGAGGGGTAGACTTCGGTCTTTCGATTCTTTGGTTAATTTTATTCACCCCTTGTGCCTTTCTCTGTTGGTACCGACCAATTTACAAGGCTTTCAGGCAAGTACTGTTTTTTGTTTTTTTTTTCTGTAAAGGGGATGTATCTTTTAGTGGGAGGAGCTTTGCGTTTATCTGTTCCCGTCGTATATTGCCTGCAGGATTTTTCCAGCTCTTCACATCATTAGATAAATCAAACCCACTGTGTTTCTAAACATATTAGATCTATCTGATACAACTTAATTATGGTGATCCTTTTTCATCTTGAAATCCAAGCCTAGCCAGTCATCTGGGGATTTTAATTAATTTTATTCCTTTCTGAGACACTGTTTGGTACACTGATGTTGAGCACACTGCATGTATTGAGGGAGCTGCCTTCACCTTATCTTGCACTGGACAGTGGACACATAAGTTGTATGGGTACCCAAATTCCTCCCAAAATCACCTCCCCTCAGCAGCTTTTCCCTGAGGAAAGGAGTTCAAAAATTGTTCCCTTTCCCTTAGAGAAGGGAGTATGTGCAGGGATCGTGGGTTTCATTCCTGCTGCCTTCTCTCCTGCAGGTCTGACAGCTCCTTCAGCTTCTTCGTCTTCTTTTTTGTCTTCTTCTGCCAAATAGCGATCTACGTCATCCAGGCTGTTGGCATTCCTGGCTGGGGAGACAGGTAAGCTTGGTTTCACTGGCAGCTCTGTCCCAGCCTTGCACAGATCCTTTTTCTCACCAGGGCTGTGACTGTCAGGAGCTGTGGGGCCTGTTTCTGACAGCTCCTGTTCTTTTTCTCGTGGTTTTCCTCTCTCAGCTTTGGCAGGTCCCAGCTGGGCTGCCTCCCTGCTCTGCTCTTTCCATCCTAGTCACGGCAAAGGTGTATTCCTTTGCTGCTGCTGCCGCTTCCAGCGCTGAGGGCAGTATGGGAATAATTAGATATTGGGAAGAAATCCTTCCCTGTGAGGGCGATGAGGCCCTGGCACTGGCTCTGGCTGCCTCATCCCTGGAAGTGTTGAAGGCCAGCTTCAGTGGGGCTTGGAGCAACCTGGTGTGGTGGAAGGTGTCCCTGCCCATGGCAGGGTGGGTGGAATGTGATGGGGTTTAAGATCCCTTCCAAGCCAGACCACTGTGGGATTCTGTGATGACTCTTCCATGCCCCTTCTCCTGCCTTCTTCCTCACTGAATACAGATTGTATTTGCTCATTCTTGATGCTGAGCCTCTAGTGTTGACCATGTGTGCCTTGTGTTAAACTGGAGCCTGCCCTGATAGAGGTAGTGTGGGGCTGAGGGATCTCTGACCTGGAATCTGGGTGTGGCTTAGCTTGGTACTGCTGCTACCAGCCTGACTCTGTCCCCAAACGCTTCCTGAATTTCTCTGGAGTGCGTTGTCAGTGGGCAGTGCTTAGAAAAAACAAGCAGAGAGAGTTTTATCCTCACCCTTTCTCAGTGACATTGTACAGAAGGGTGAGCCCGGGCTTCTGGAGCGGGTCCAGCAGCCTCGTGTCAGCAGCTGTGCCCTGCGGGGAAAGCACAGCCTTTCCTTTCGCTTTGCTGCCTTGGCCACTCATCAGATTCTGGAGTTACGGAGAATAGGGAAAAGGTTAACAGCTCGTGGTTGTTCTGAGGGGAAGCCTTCAGGTGAGCAGTGAAGCTGCTCTCTATTTTTGCCTGCTGCCTGCAGAAGGGCTTGTGGGCAGAGATGTCCTCGGCCTCTCTCCCTGCTGCCTGAGTCACGGGGGATGGGGAGGGGGCACTCTGGGTTTAGTCTGGCTGGGAGAGCCTGCCTGTAGCTTTCTGCTCCGTTTCCTTCCGCCAGACAGCTTGTATATTTTTGGCTGCAGTGCATGATGTGCCTTTCTATTTCCCTGTGACGAGTGAGAAGCTGTGCAGCACATCAGATGGGATGGTTTGGCTGGCTTGATTCCCCCTCTCCCAGTGGCTCATGGCATGTTTGGTTTAGCACTTAGAAAGATTCCTTTCTCCAGCACCCAAGAGGGTGTTCCGAGTAGGATGTCTTGGTGTTTTCACCCACAGCCAAGCACTGGTAATTCCCAACATCCTCTTTGCTCATTCTCTTCAACAACTCCTAATTTCCTCCTTTCTGTAGCTCTAACTTAGAATCATGGAATCACAGACTGGTTTGGGTTGGAAGGAGCCTTAAAGCCTACCTCGTTCCACCCCACTGCCATGGGACACCTTCCACTATTCCAAGTTGCTCCAAGCCTCATCCAGCCTGGCCTTGCACACTTCCAGGGGTGGGGCAGCCACAGCTTCTCTGGGAGGTCTGTGCCAGGGCCTCATCAACTTCTTCCTTTCCTTCCTCTTCCTTCCCTTCCCAATGCTGACATCCTTGTCAGGGTGACACACAGATCCAGGCTCCAGACGTGCCAGCTGATCTCTTCCAATTTAGCTGTTCCAGCCTATCTTTACCCCACTTGGCTGAATTTTGAGAAGGTGCTTGTGGAAGTCACTGGTGGCGCCAAGGGTATTGATTTTCCTGCTTTTAAGGGAGATGGTCCAGGACTAGAATGTGGGTGGGATGAACATGATCCTTATCTGAAAATAACAGTGGAAACTGTCCCCCAAAACAAGGGCCTGGATGAGCTCTGTGTTCCTGTTTTCACAGCTGTTTGGTTTTGTACTTCCCTGTAACCTTCCCCTAAAGCTCTTGTGCAACTGTGGGTGCCTCTTCCTCCACTGCTCCGTCTCACCTTGTGATGGAATGCTGTCCATGCTCACCCCCCTCTCCTCTCCCTCGCAGCGGATGGATCGCGGCGCTGTCGGAGGTGCGTGGGAACCTGGCTGTGGCAGTTATCATGATGGTGGTGGCAGCGTTCTTCACGCTGTGTGCCGTTCTCTCCCTCTTCCTCCTGAAGCAGGTGAGTGGCTTGGAGGCGAGGAGGTCAGGCTGCTCCCAAGATATCCAGGGTTTTCTGCCTCCTTTCACCTCTCTGGGAATGAAGGTGGAATCGAGGCACTGGCAGGTCAAGAGATTTTTACATAAATATTTTTGCTTGTGCTTCCTGCATCGACGCCAAATTTCCTGAACACTTGAGGTAGGAAAGTAGCCTCTGTTTAGAATCATAGAATCACTGAATGGTTTGAGTTGGAAGGGATGTTAAAGCTCATCTTATTCCACTCCCTGCCATGGGCAGGGACACCTCCCGCTAGACCAGGCTGCTCCAAGCCCTATCCAACCTGGCCTTGAACACTTCCAGGGATGGGGCAGCCACAGCTTCTCTGGGCAACCTGTGCCAGGGCCTCACCA
>JAWMRA010000016.1:21052138-21075221 GCA_035584735.1 Pseudotriccus pelzelni
AGGGGAAGTGGCGGGAAGCGAGCAGTCCCCAGCCTGGCAGTGTGGCCTCTGTCACTCAGCGTGGCTTCAGCTTCACAGGGAGGAGCAAGCGCTGCCGTGCTCTGGTCCCATCCATTCCATCATCCAGCTCTCCTGAAGGGCAGCCCTCATGGGGGTGGCTCTTGCGGCCAGACTGTCACCCAAAGAGGGACAGAGGGGTGGCAGATGGGTTGTCACACTCATGGTGCCAGCCTGTGCGTTGATGTGAGTTCAGATACTCAGTGGGTTGGGGAGAGCTGGGTCAGTGTGTGGAACCAACCCTGGGTTTTCCCAGGGCTTTAATCTGGGTTAATCCCACTAGCTGGACCAGCAGCAGTTGGATGGATGGGGCTATCCCTTCCCACAGCAGCTCACAGGGGAGTTTAATTGCCTGCAAAAAGAAGGAAAATTCCCCTAGCCTTCCATGGTGGCTCAATTGTTTCCGCACTTTAACAATTGCTCATTTAATGCTTGATCCATTGGAGAAACCACTTGCTCATCCCAGGCTCCAGCAGGAAGGAGGAAGATCCTGTGGCCAGGTAAGGAAAGGCTGGTGCAGAAGAACAGGAGTTCTGTCAATTACATTTATGTTATTTGATCAGTAAAATTTATTTTGTAACATCAACAGAATTTCCTGCTGCTGGCATCCTTCAGCAGCAAGCAAGGGCTCTGTTAGACAAATACCATCCCAATCCTGGCCCCATAGGTGAAGGAATTATATAGGGAGTGTAGAAGAGAAAAAGTATATTTTCTGCTTTAACCCACTCTAATTTTTCAGGTTTTTTTAGTCTGTGTGTTGATGCCTGAAGCAGTTGTATGGCATAGAGGCAGCCAGGATATTTGGCTGTGGGGATGCTCAGGGATCTGGCAGCAGGGAACACTGGAAGCTGGGATGCATCTCTTGACCAGCAAGGGAAAGGCCTGCCCCTGCTCCCACCATCCCAAACTCTTCTCCCTCCATCTCAACCTCTCCGCCCCGGTACAGGCAGCGATCCCAGCAGGGATGCAAGATCGGAGCATCCTCGGAGCTCCCAATGCTTTGAACGCTTTGCTGGGAACGCTTTGCTGAAGCTTAACACGTCTCTCAGAGCCAGGCGGGGGGGAGCGTGTGCTGCTTTGCTTTTCACATGCCTGGGGGTCATGGTGCCTCCTAAAATAAACCCACTGAGCTTCACGCGGCCTTTGCGTGGCGGCACGTGGGCCGGGGGAGAGCACAGAGCAGGGCTGAAGGGTCGGGAATGGAGGAGAGTGGAAGGGGGGCAAAGGAAAAGGTGGAGGAGAGGATCCTGGCTGGTCTTGAGCGGGATGAACCGAAAGCCTGTGTCCCCCAGCCGCATCACTCTCTGCTCTGGCTGGGATCCCGCTCTCCCGTGTGGTGTTTATTGATCATGCCTGGCCATCAGCCTGGGATTTAAACACCAAGGGCTCAGCTCAGTCCGTGCTTGCTTTCTGCTATCCCTTTCCTGGTGGGGGATTAGATCAGCTTGGGCTGATCCTCATCAGGTATGATCTCCTTTCAGAGCTAAAGCTGCTCCTGCCAATCTTCCCTCTCATTTTTACCCAGCTCCCACTGCTGTGTGGGGCTGGATTTGAGATCCCTGAGGGCAGACGTCCCCAGAACTGCTGACAAGTCTCCTGGTCCTTGGGACTGGAGGGTCATGAGGATGTATGTTCTCACAGCCAGAGCATCACACCTGAGCCGCCTTTGTCTGTCTGTCCTCTCAGGGATGGAGATCAGGAGTTTCCCAGAATTACCTGGCCCTGGCACAGTCTTAACAGGCAGCTGGGGGCAGAAAGGACTCTCTTGGTCCAGCAGCCCCAGCTATGTCCTGATCCAGCATCTTTAATAATAATAACAATAATGATGATGATGATGAATAATGATAACAATATCAGCTTCCTAGCACCTTCTCCTGTGTTTTCCTGGATGACCCACCTCCCCCACAAAACCAAAGTGCAGTTAATCAGCTCCCTTGGGAATTGGAGTGATAAATTCCCAGCTCATGCCAAGTTTTTCTAGGAAGCCTCTCCGCAGGAGCCCACTGCCTGCCGGGATGCCATCTGGCTGGAGCTGTTTCAGCTGGGAGTCACACCTATGCTTATCACGGGCTCATCCCTGCAGAGACGTGTCCTTGCTCGGAGCAGCACTGCTGACATCCCGCAGTGTCTGAGACTGAGTTTTCTGAAGGTTTTATATTAACATAGCCAAAAACCTGTGAAAAAATGGGAATTTTGTTTGCTTTTAAACCCAATTGCCAACGACAACCCACTTGTAGTATCCCTTTAGTCCCAAAAGTGTGACAGCAATCAGAAATGATGCTTTCTTTGGGATGCTTCTCCCTCGAGCTCCCGTCCCTGCTCTGTAAAGGGGCACGCCAAAATCTTGATAGGGAAAATAGAGCTTTAGGAGAAAAATAAATGCATAGACATCTCCTGGTATTTATTCCACCGGTTATAACAGTACCATGGCATGGGGAGAGCACAGGAGGTGGAGGGACACTCAACTGAGCACAACGCACAGCTACAGCACGATGGAGGAGGAGGACAAGGAGATTTTTCCTTATCACTTTGTTCTTCTCCTGGAAGGAACAAGGACAAAAGTGAATCCCACCCCAGGAAAGGGATGGTGTACACCAATGCTCTGGGGAAGGGCTGGTGTGGGCTCACCTGAGCACCAGGGAGGAGTTTTATTCCTCTCTGGTGTTAATTCAGGCTTCAGCCTTCTGGTCCTCAACACCCCCCTTCCCACAGGGATAAACGGGATCATATAGCAGGTTGTATAGCAGGTCCTTCCTGGCTGGCTCCTTTAGAGGAGCCCTCAAGGGCAGAGGGGTTGGTGTTCCTTGCACGGACAGGATATTATTTCTCATGTGACGGGTATGGGATGCAGGGAAGGAGGGTGTTCCGCACCATGCCTCGTCCTTGCGAAGCAAATTGGAGCCTCCCAGACATTTCTAGGGGGTTGGGTGGAAATGTGGAGGCAGAGACACGGCATATGGCCACCACACGTGGTCCTTCCCACACTGACACGGGCCAATAACACTCCAAGGTCATTTTCCTTCCTTGCTACTGCCCCGGCTCTGGCTACGGAGACACCCACTGCCGCGGGCACATGAGGAGGCGTTGGGATACGGGGAGACATGCTGGCTCTTTGCTCTAAACCTCAGACCAGAGAACAAAACAAACACCACACAGCAGGAACACCTGGGTCAGGGACTCAAGGGGTCACACGGTTCAGGAGGACCCGAGTGACACACGGCAAGGGTGACAACATTGGTGGGGTCCCCGCCGCTGGCAGCAGCCCCCGCCAGACCCTTCGCTGCATCCCCTCCCTGCTCCCCCACTGTCGCACCGGCGGCGAGGGGGGCTCAGCCCCGTCACATCACGGCGCATTTTTCCGCCGATTGCTTCAGGTCCTCTAGCGTGGCCGAAGCTTTGTCCTTCAAGGAATCAAGGTCCAGGTTCTGGATGTTGCTGAGCTGACCGATAACCGAGTTCTTCTCTTCCTCCTCCTCGTTGTCCTGCTCGATCATCTTGGCCAGCTCTTTGGGCAGCTCCACGTCACCTCCTACCAGCTGGATCTGGTTGTCATCCGTTTCGTTCTGGAATGGGCCGGGAGAGAGTCAGGAGGGGGGATGTCACAGTGGGAAGGGGGCTTCTGGAAGCATGTGCAGGAGCATGTCACCGCAGGGGCTTTGGGCTGTCTTCCTATTTTAAGGTCCGTGTGGGAAGGTCCCTGGGGCTGAGGGTGGGATGCTGATCCAGGGGGGACATAGCTGAGCCAAGCCTGGGCGCTCACAGCAAGAGCTGAGATGAAAACCCATGCACAGCACCAGTATAAACTGGTTTTCAGCATGCACTGTGGGGGGTTAGGCACCTAATTAAGCTACACGTATGCCTAACAACTGCTCCCACCGGCAATTGGGATCAGCTCTGTGCCAGGAGCCATGGGGAGACTCTGGATGAGGCAGCCCAGCTGCCAAGCGGGATCAAGAATAAGCAGAAGAAACTTGTCAAAAGATGAGAAGGGACATTTCAAGCATGAGAAAACAGAGAAAGGACTGTGGGGCCAGCTCTAAACAAATCCCTATTTTCCCTGGAGAATAAAAAAATCTCCATCTTTTCTTTCTCTGCCTTTTCTGGCTTTTGGTGGGAGGAAAAAGAAATTCTCTGGCTGTTTATTTCCTGGCGATAAAAGTGGGGTGGGAAGCAGGGGGGTGGGAATCCAGGCTGGCTGAACAACAACACCAAACAATCAGAACAATCTCACTTGGCTTAGCCGACCCTTCGGAACTAATATTAGCCCGGCTCCAATTTGGAGTATTCACCGCTGAGAGACTCTTCCTGAATAAAGGGTGAGTTTGGAGGCAGAAGAGCTTGTAGTAATTCTAAGAATGGTTGAATTTTCCATTGATTATGTTGTTTTTAGTGAATTGTTCATTGGGCAGAAATTCCAAAATTGGAGTCTAGGTGGGAGACATTTGCCAAATAATCTGGGGAGAGAAACTGGCTAATCCAGCCAGGAAAGTGTAACCCTGGCTTCGCTCCCAGCTCCAGGGAGTCTGGGGTGAAGGTGGCTTTCCCTCATCCAACTGGATTTAGGAGACAAAAGCGGAGCAGAGGGGGATCAAGTCAGTGTCCGGTAGTCTGAGGTGTTCTGGGGTGATGGAAAGGGTCCAAAATTTGGGGAGAAGGATGTTTTGCATTTGGGCTTTGACTCCCCATGTGCCCCCCTCTCTCCTCCCCCCTCCATTTCCAGCACAACCATACCTTCGGGAGCCTGTACTTGTCTCGGAAGTGGGACCTGACCGTGGCTCTCTCTGCCTTGCGCTGGGCAAACTGGGCATCTCTCTCCATCCTGTGAATCCCACAGGGCTGTTACCAACAGCCTGGGCCCCCCATCCCTCGGTTTGTGCATCCCCCCAACCACAGTATTCCCCATTGTCTCTGAAAAGTCCCCCACAATTTCCTCCCCCCAGCACAGCCTGAAAGGAGAAAACAATCCCATCTCCCAGGCAAGGAAGCGGATTAAGGGATTAGGGGGCTCATTAAACTCCCTCACGGTCCTGCTGTCCCCAGTACTGGCTCTCCCCAGCTCCCATGTATGGGCTAGGGGACTGCAGCAGGAGCACCCCCTTTCCTCAGGGACCCTGAGGGTCCAGCCCGTCCCTGTGCCAGTTGCACTCACTTCTCCTCCACCAGCTGCCGTTGATATTCCTCATACTCCTCACGGGTCATGCCCTGTGCCTCAGCCGGAGACTTCTCGCCCTCACTCTTCTCCTCGCCGCCGAGGCCTCCCGTCAGGTTCTTCAGCTGCCCCCCCACCATGCTCTTCACCATGAACGCCATGGCCTCGGTTCAGGGGGGCCCGGGAGCCCAGGGACCGGGGAGCTGGTGGGCACAGCGGCTGTGGAGCTGGGAGAATCAGGGTTAGCTGGGGGCTTGGGGGTACAAGGAGTAGGGAAGATGGGGATGCAGAGTTAGGGGAGCCTGAGGAATGGGGCTAAAAGGGAGCTGGAGCACCAGGGAACCAAGGTATGGTCGGTGCTGGGGTGCTGGGAGTAGGGATTTACCGGGAAGCTGGAGTGCTGTGGATGGGAGCTCCGGGGAGCCGGGGAGCCGGCGTACTTGGTTATGGAGGAGCTGGGGTCAGCAGAGATGAGTTCCAGGGGAGCTGAGTACTGAGTGCCTGGGGAGATGGGGTACCGGGTTATGGAGGAGCCAGGGTCAGCACAGCTGCCTTCCCATGGAATTGTGGTACGGGGTTATGGAGAAGATGGGGTCAACGCAGATGAATTCCCGAGATGACGGAGTACCGAGTTCCTCGGGAGCCAGAATCAGCGGAGCCGAGTTCCCGGGCTGACGGAGTACTAAATTCCCGGGTTGCCAGGGTACTGGGTGGTGGAGGACCCGGGGACAAGGGAGCTGAGTTCCCGGGGAGCTGGGACACGGGGTTATGGAGGAGCAGGGGTCAGCGCAGATGAATTCCCGGGATGACGGGGTACCGAATTCCCGGGGAGCTGGGGTCAGCGCAGCGGAGGTCCCGGGGCGGTGGAGTACCGGGTTCCCGGGATGCTAGAGCACCGAGTGATGGAGGAGCTGGAGTCAGCGGACCGGAGTTCCCGAGGAGCTGGGATGCTGTGGATGTGAGTTCCCTGGACAGCGGAGTCCCGAGCTCCGGGGATGCCGGGGTCAGCGGAGGGGAGCTGCCGGGCTGCCGGAGTACCGAGTTCCCGGGATGTCGGAGTTCGGAGTGCTGGAGTTGCCGGGATGCCGCGGTGCCCGGGGCTCAGCGGGACCGCTCTGCCCCGTCGCCCATGGCGGAGCCAGTCCCGGCTGGGAGCGGAGCGGCGGGCGCTGCAGCACCGGGGCTCGCACAGCTCCGGTGTGTGTGTCCCCGCACGGCGGCGGCGGCACCGCCTCCCGCCCGGCCCCACCGCCCTCCGCCGGGCGGAGCTGCCGCCGTCCCGACCCATGCCGGGGGCACCGAGAGTCCCGCCACTCCCGCGGGAAGAAGGAGCCCCCAGAGCCCCCCAGGGGCACTGGGGAGTGGATGGAGCAACGGTGGGGGCGGCGAGCCCCCGGGACAAGCTCCACTCCACGATTCCCGGCTGCTTCATCCCACCGAGAAGCAAACCCGCCCGAGTGTCTCTTTCTTACTCTATTCCCCATCCTTCGGTCTGGCGGGAAGAAAAGCTGAGCTTGTCACTCAGTACAAGCTGTATGTACAATGCACCAGTCACAACTGTTTGCTCGTCTATCTAAGGGCTGGGTCGAAATGCTCCCTCCCCTTTTTCCCGTTAATGATATCCGTGGAAGTATTCCCATCTGTGAAAGTGTTCAAGGCCAGGCTGGACCGGGTTTGGTCTAGTGGAAAGTGTCCCTTCCCAAGGCAGGGGATTGGAACAAGCTTTAAGGTGCCTTCTGACCTAAACCATTCCGTGATTCTATGATTCCATGATTTTATAATATTAATTAGTATTAAAGCTGCTCTCGGTTTCCACAACCCAGACACCCATACGTTCATCAATTACCTAAATCAGGAGGATGGAGCAGGCATTGATTTTGTTGCATCATTCCCTCAGTCTCTCCATCCCCACTCTCACTCCTGCTCTTCCCTTTGACTTCAGGCATATTCCAGACCTTGGGGAGTGAGCAATTAATGGCAACAGCAACGTTTCCCTTTCCAGATGGCCAGCCTGGCTTTAACAGACATTTCTCCCTTTTTTCTTCTCTGCTTATGAAAAATGAGCATGGATCCAAAACCCAATCCCAGCTTGCAGGAAATAATTTCATTTCTGAAATCTAAAGACAATCTCTGCAGATTAAAATGATGGAACAGCTGTGAAGTGATACAACAAAGTGACAGAGGGAGAGGGAATCGGCCCATATCCTCCCATTCCCCCTTGTCCAAGGGAAAATTGTATCTTAAGAGGAATACAGATTAAAAAATAACATATTTTCCTTGGATAATAATCTGGTCAGCAGTTCGGCAGTGACTGCTGCTGTTAACATACTTTCAGAGGGGACAAAAGGGGACCTTTTGTCCTGGCGAAGGCTCTCGTGGCAGAGCAGAGACCCTTGAATGATGCCAGCAGTTCCCTTGAGTTCATCCAAATGTGCAAATTGCCACTGGGATGGGGTAGATCCCTTCAAGGTGCTGTTTGGCACAACTCTGGTGTCACCCACAGTATCCCCCACCGCGCAGGTGCCCCTGTGGCTGCTGCTCTCCCGGAGTTGGCAGCTCAGGAGTCCTCCCAACTGTTTGAAGTGATGACTTTCACTTTTTACACCAATCTGCAGCTCCCCCTGAGCATTTTCCCATGGGAAACCCATGGAAAATTAATTTTAACTCAGAGTGAACTGCCACAGACTGCTTAAAAATAGGCTGGGAGCCAATGTCCCATTGCCAACGGCACGGTCATGTTCCAGCAATCAGTCTGGGTGACAAGAGGGACAGGGAGAAGGAAAAGCATCCTGGTTGCACCCTTGAGCCCTGAGCAGGTCTGAGCCTTGGGTGGGTGCAGAGCAGACTTTGGATGTGGCTGGTCCTGGGAGTTTTGCTCACTCCAGATTTCTCTCTGAGCATCCATTAACAATAAGAGACTGGAAGTCAGGACCGATTTTTTCCAGCTGGGTTAGACGGGTCAGCTCCCACGGAGCCTCCCTGTCTGAGGAGCTAAGAGCAAACAGCTCCTGATGAGCAGAAATGCTTGGCCAAGGCAACTAGGTGAAAATGAGCATGCCATTCCTGGCAGTGTTTTGGATCTGGTCTCTTGGGATGCTCGCTCACCGGGAGATGCATGTGCCCCACAGAGTGGGGACCAAGAGGTTGAGTTTTGCAGCCTCTTCCAGCCCAGGTTTTTTAGGGATGGAGCAAAAGGCAAAGGAAAGTACCTCCAAAGAGGTTTTGCATCTCTCCCATCACTTTGCCTTTTCTCAGAGAGGCTGGTGTCCCACCTGGAGGTAGAGATGAGGGGGCAATCAGAGGGTTCAATGAGCTGGTAAATGATGCTTCAAGGTAGTTGATTTCCCCATTTGCTTTTCCTTGGGCAGCTGAACTGTTCCTTATCCCTGAAATATATTCAAGGAAGGATGAGTCATCCATCCTCACAGGACTCTAACCTGTCGTAATGAGATGTAAATCCTTGCATGACCTATTATATTAGCTTATGCTATATCACACATCTCCATGGATTAGACGGGAGGGAGATGAGACATCCCCCCATCGCAGCCTCAGACAAGCCGGTGGAAGTTAAGAGGATCCTCTCTCAGCATTGACACCTGATTTAAATTGGATGCAAGCAGTTCCCTCTGCCACGGTGAGAAGGGATGGTTCCAGCTCTTCTTTCCGCATAACTGGGTCCAAAGGCACAATTACCACAACCAGGGTTTTATATGATGCTCCAGAGATCCCTGAATCGTGCTGGAGTGGCTGGTTCCTTGAGTGATCCCACAGACTGTAGAGGGGAGGGGAAGGCTTGGTGACCTTGAGCTCCAGTGCCACGGCAATACAGCCATCAAAGGGCCTATCTGATCCTTGTCAGCCTGAAATCCAGGAAGCATAAAGGTTTAAACCTTTGAAGACCATGAGTAGGTGAAGGAATCCTGGAAAGCTACATGTGTGTGTGCTGGAGATGTAATGGGGGAGGAAATGAGAAGGCATTTCCAAAGAAAGCAGGCAGCCTGCTGCCGGGAGAAGTCACGCTGGTGCTCGGCAGCTGATTGTCACTTCTGGTGATGGGGACAGGCACTGCCACCACAGGGACCACTATTCTCAGCCCTGACCCCGGGTGCAGGGGCAGAGTCACCTACTCTCTTCCCACCTGCTGATGGGGGTGCTGCAATGGGATGGGGACAGGGATACCCTGCTGTGCCCTTCACTGCTCTGGGCACAGGGATTAGGCATGGTGACATCTATCCAGATGTCTCCAGTGCTGTTATGGACCACCAGCTCCCAAGAGTTCAAGGTCTTGAGCAAAGCATCCCTTCAGAGCTCTGTAGGATCCCTTACTGGGATCAAAGTGCTACCATGTCACCAACAGAGGGAATAAAGAAAGTTTAGGATAAGGGTGTTGTAAACTACCAAATAAAACAAATTCCTGGCATGTTACTTGAACAGAATTCCATAAAGCTGGACTTTGCCTTGTCTGAGGAAGATGGACAGCAGCGCAGCAGGCAGCTTGGTATGGAAATGAAACCAAAGCTGCCTTTTCCTGACCTAGGGAGTCTGTTCCCATGGAAAGCCTTCCCACTCCTACAGAACCAAGCCTTTAAGTTCCCAAAATCTGCTGTCATCACCAAAGGATGAAAAAAATCTCAGTGCACGCACTTCCTCACCCTCTGCCTGCCCTGGCAGAGCATCCCCTGGGAGCCCCCGAGTGGTCCCTGGGAAGGGAAGACAGGAGTAGGGATGCTTCTGGGATGTCCCCCCAATTCTCTCAGAATTCCCTGGTCTCATTATCGTGTCAGTGAGCATGGGGCTGCCCAGACTCATCATTGCTGCGTTTTGGGAGGTTTGGGGTGGGAATGGTCCTGTCATACGGGACATACAGCCCCTGTCCCAAGGGATGAGGTGTTTAGGGGTGCCATGAGTACTTTGGCAGAAGAGGAGGGGAAGGAAGTCACAGCAGAGAGCTGGGTGGTCCCCAATCCTGCTGGGAGGAGGGATGCCATGGGGGGTGAGGAGGAAGAGGGAGGTGCTTGGGATGAAGGGGGGGGCTCCCACAGCAGTGTCTGCACCGAGCGGTGACACAAATCCACCCGGACAGACATACAGAGCATGTAAACAGGCACATGGGGAGACCATGTGCTGCTTCGTGCCGGTGGTGGAGAGCAAGCCTGGAGCAAAGGCACACGCCAGCTGAAACACACACACGGCCACACACGCACACAGCATTCCCACGGGGGATCTTCCGAGCCTTGCCTTCATTTCCTGGAGTGCTCAGAAGATAAAAAAAACAGATAGAGAGAGAGAGGCTGAAGAGGTGAACGACATGGAACGGTGATGGGAATGGCTTTGTACGTCATGCTAAAAATAGTCCTTGTGATAAAGTGGATCGCAGAGGGGGAGGAGATGCCGGCAGCGCACAGATGCTGGAGAGGGATGCCAGGGGTTGGGAAGCCCGTGCTCCAAGGTTGGAGCAGAAGGACCATAATTAGAGCTGGTAATTGGCTCCAAGCAGCACTGAGGGAATTAAACAGTGGGGGGCATGTTGCACCCCCTCCTCTTGGGATGAGGGCTTTGGGACCCTGGGAAATGCGAAGTAAGCGGCTGCTTCAGCTGGAATTGGCTTCCTCTAAAGGGAGATTGAGATTTTTGCTTGTTTAGGGAGAGGAAGGCTCTCTGCAGCTCTATGGGTAATGGGGAGAAGGCAGGCAGGATGTGGGGTCACAAGGAAGAGACAAAGCTCATGGAAAGAGACCTGATGAAGAAGAGAGAGAATATCTGCTGGGAGCAGAGGGAGCCAGGGGTGGTGCTGGAAGGGATGCTTTGTTCAGTGGTGACACCCGTGAGTCTGTGCCAGGGAGGCAGGTGATAGGTAGGGATGGAAAAGCAAAGCATGTGGTGACTTTGGAGCTGGTCCTTTCACCTCCTGCAGGTTCCACACACCAAATCCCAGCTCTCCCCAGCACCGTCCTGATCCATCTGGGATACCAAGGTCCAGCCCAAGATGGGATCCCCCTCAGAGGCGTGGAGGGGAGATGCAGGAGAGCTGCCACAACTGAAGGCTGGATTACCCAAAGCTTTTAAAACCCTGTGTCCCTATTCCCTCCTTGCACACCGTGTCGTGAAGGTGCAGGGAGAGGCAAGATCCATGTGTGCCATCGCACGGACACCCCGGCACTGGCAGTGGGAATAACTCCGTGCTTGTTGCCGCCGCGGATGATTCACACCGGCTATTTGAGGCACGATGGGAGCTGACACAACTGGGCCCAATGCCAATCTCTTTGCTGATGGGAAGAGGAGGAGAAGGAGGAAGGGGACATGATGTCAACCAGCACCCGAGAGCCCCAGGGTGTCACTCAGCCTGTCCCCTCTGCTCACACTGCTGCACAGACTGCCAAGGGGTTCACAGCTTATGGAAAGGGTCCCAAAATCCCTGGGGAGAAATCATCTACTGGGATCCAGGCTGTGCATCTCCAAGCAGCAGCTTAAAGCAAGGGAGACCTAGTGCCCAGTGGCAGGATCAACCTGCTATGTGTGGGGAAACTGAGGCACTGACAGTAGTGGCAGGAGGGGCTTGGTAGGATTAAACTCCCTAATGAGCTGTGAAGAATGGGATTTCTCTCAGCAGTTCTCTCTCAGCATCCTCCAACTACATCCTGGAGAGTGCTGAGGCACCAAACACTCTCTCAGAGACCCCCTGGCACCAGGCAGTGCCAGAAATCGGCAGTGTCCAGAGGAGGAAAATCAAAGGCCTAAACCGTTTTGGGGTTAGATTTTCCCCCTTTTTTGGATAGCTGGCAGGAGTCTGTCCCCAGCAGTAACCCAGAGCAAGGGGACCAGAGGGGACATGGCAGGGGACAGGACCAGAGCTCTCCCTGATGTCTCACATCATGTGAAGGTTCCGGGTACTTCTCGCCATTCCCAAAGCCACGTTTCTTGCAGGCTTTGCCTGTAAATGACTTTAATCTTCATAAGCCCAAAAAGTAAAGCTGCTTATCCAGCTGGGGCCTGCCAGAGCACTGGGAGGAACGGGGGGGACGGGGACAAGAGGAGGGGGGTTCGTCCAGGGGCAATGAAACCCTATCAAGCCCATCACATCGCTGTCCTGTCCCCTCCGGACATCCAGACACCCCGGAAGCAAAAAGGGGTCAGAAGCACATCTCCCCTCCGCAGGATGCATGCTCCATCCTCCATCCCACACATCCCTGTGTGCCTGTGTCCCAGCACTCCCTATTTTTTCCTTCAACCTCTCTTCAAGAGGAATCTCAGTCTCAATCCTGGTCCAAAGCAGATGGAGAGATTCTGACTCTGGTTTGCCAAGCAGGCAGTCAGCAAAGCCAATGCTCTGAGCATTGTTTAACACTGAATAATTCCCTATGGATGAAGGGAACTATTATAAACCTGCTGTGCCAGACACCACCTCCATCCAACTCCCTCGAAGGCAGCAGGTATTCCACGGGGACAACTCCTTTAGGGTTGGGGGGCCAGGACATGGTAGTCCTGCTGCACAGACGGCTTTAGCCCCTTGGCTGAGACAAGCAGAGCAGGTAGCAAGGTCCATGAGGTCCAGGAATGGGCCCCAAAATGCATTCCCAGGTTTTCCCCTGCCTGCTCCAAGCATCGGGAAGTAAAGTCTGGATTAAAGAGAAGCTTTGGCATCACTGGGCACCTTCATCACTGTCACAACCTCACCAGTTCTCATAGGCAGGATGGAGCCAAGTGATGCCGAAGCTACTCATCCCACCTATGTGGGGACCCCGGGCAGAGATGGAGGGGTCCACCTCCACCTTTTACCCTGACAAGAGATCCCAGAACCCCAGGGAGCAGAGCCGGCAACAGAGGGGCAGTGAGGCGGGATGTGCCGCGTCCGTATGGAATGGTTTTTTTTTTTAATTACAGTTTTTAATCTCACAGTTGGTAGCATTACATGAGAATAAAGCACTGGACAGGACTGGAAAAAAAGGCCTCTGGAGACAGCATGCAAACATTGCAACGAGTTTAAAGCAAAACAACCCAAAAAAAAAAAAGCATCTGGCGGGGACGCGGCCACGCTCTCCCGACCGGGTGGCGAGTCCAGCGTCAATCCGTCAACCATCACGTCTGTCGCTGGGGGTTTCCTTTTTGTGTGTCCATTTCATTGGTTTATTTATTATTATTCTCCTTTTGTCAACCTTCCTCTCTCTCTCTGTCTTCTTTTTTTTTTTCTTTTTTTTTCTTTTAATTACATTAAAAAATAAGATTCGTACTTTAGTAAAACGCCCAGCGCTCAGCTGGGTCCTGCTCGAAATAATAAAAAAACCCCAAAAACACCAACAAAGCCCCCCCCAAAACTCAGAAAACAACAACAACAACAACAAAAATCCACAAAAATAATAAAAAAAAAGAGCCTAGGAGATGAAAAAAAAAACCCAACCCACCCCAAACCTGGAAAATAAAAATAAAAACTGACAGATTTGGAAGTTTGGAAGCAACCGGGGGACTAGGGGGGAGAGGATACCCCCGGAGCTCCCTCCTGGTGCCAGGGCTGGGCAGGGGGGCTGCCCACACCCCGGTCCCACCCCCAGCATGGGTCCCCTCGTGGCTGCCGGGGTGGGCGAGCCCCCCCCTCACAGGTAGAGCTCCTTCTCTTTGATATGCACTAGCTGTTCGCGGAGCTGGTGGAAGGACGGCCGGTGGCCAGGGTCCAGGGTCCAGCACTTCTTCATCACCTCGTAGACGACGGCCGGACAACCGTCTGGGGCATCCATCTTATAGCCCTTCTCCACGCGGGGCACCACGTCCTTCAGGGGCTGGGGGTACAGGGGCAGGAATCAGGATGTGAGGGCGTGGGTTATGTCCCCACAAACCGGGGCTCAGCGCCCTCAAAAGGCAGCCCTGAGGCACTGGGGTGGTCCTCACTTACAATTCTCGGATAAGGCACTCGCCCGAAGGAGTAGATTTCCCAGAGGAGGATCCCAAAGCTCCATACGTCTGACTTGGTGGAGAATTTCTGGAGGGAGGGGAAAGAAGCCCTGTGAGCAGGCCTCAGGCAGGGATGGGGGGCAACGGTTCTTTCCCACCCTCAGGGCAGCTGGCTGTGGAGTCAGACAGTGGGAAGTGGCACTCCAGCACCACCTCTGCATGAAAAATTTGGGGCAGCCCGGAATGTGCCCCCTTCCTGCACTTCCTCCATACCCATGAAGCCCAGGCCCCCCCTCTGCTCACCCACCTTTTCTCTAAGTGCTTCTGGCGCTGTCCACTTGACTGGCAGCTTCCCCGTGTCCTGTGTGGAGGAGGCTTCCTTGGTCAGGCCGAAATCGCTGACCTTTGCGATGTTGTCCTCTGAGACCAGGACGTTCCTTGCCGCTAGGTCCCGGTGGACAAAGTTGTTGGCTTCCAAGTACTCCATGGCTTCACAGACATCTCTGGGTGGGGTGGAGAGGAGAAGCGGGTTAGCAGGGCAGCTCCAAAACATGGGGTGGGTGCAGGCCAGGGTGGTGGGCATGGCCGTGTCCTGTACTTACAAGGAGAACTTCAGCAGGCAGTCTGCCCCGAGGACTGACCGTCCACGTGATCGCAGGTAGTCTACTAGGCTGCCCTGGATGGAGGGATGAACAGATGGATAGACATGGCATCACCAGGGTCAGCATCCCACCTGCTGCCCCCTCCCACCTTGTCAGGACCCAGGGATGATGTCCCTTCCACATGGAGCAGGACCAAGGGTTGATGTCCCTCCCTCATGGGTCAGGACCAGGGGATGATATCCCTTCCCCTGTAGGGCAGGACCTGTCGATGATGCTCCTCCCTTGGGCAGGATCTGGAGCCAGCAATGGGAATGACACCTCCAATTGCCACGGTGGCCCCAGGGAGATGCCACCCAAGCTGGGATGACCCAGCTGGTCTGCCAGGGTGAAGTCCCAAGACCCTGGGAGGGGGGCAAAGTGGACCGAATGGGAGGGCAGGTGGCCGGGCTGGGTTGGGTCTCACCTTGGCCATGTACTCGGTGACGATGTAAAGGCCACTCTTCTCCTCCACAATCACCCCCAGGAGCTGCACCAGGTTGCTGTGTCGGAGCTGCCTGTGTGGCATAGGAGGGCTCAGGGCAAGGTTCTGAGGAGAAGGGTCCCTGCAGTATCAGGGACCACCCACCCTTGCTCACAGGGACAGAGGTGCAGAAGTGCTCCCTCCCTCCCGCTGTCCTCCCCTGGTGATGGTGACACTCACGTCATGACAGATGCCTCCGCCAGAAAGGCCTGCGCTGTGGCGTCGTTTTTAATGCACTTCACGGCAACTTTGTTCCCCCGGTAATCCCCCAGCATCACGTCTGCAGGCCAGGAGAGATAGGCATAGGAGGCATTGGGAAGCATCCTGGCCTCCTGGGGCCCCACTGTCACCCTGAGGGGGCTACAGAAGAGCACCCCTCCCTCCCCTGCCCCCCGACTTAGGGCCACCACAGCACTGGGGACATTGTGCTCACCTCCGAATTCCCCTTTGCCAATAATCTGTAGCAACTTGAGGTCCTTCATGTTGAGGGCCCAGCCACCTGCGTGGGGCAAAAGGGGGAGTGAGGGGGTGCTGGGTGGGTTCCCAGGAGCCAGGGAGGGGTCACGGCCACTCACTGCGAGAGAACTCGTCCTGCGCTGCCACCGTCCCCTCCATCACCTTCGGTTTGATGAGGCGGGTGCAGAGCCCGTCCGCGTCTGTGGTGTAATGCTGGGGGGACACAGTGGGTGTGTGGGTTAATTAACTCCCACTTCGGGGTGGGAGTCCCGCCAAGGCAATGCCAGGCTCAGGGATCCCACCAGGTGGCAGCACGAGGCCACAGATGGGCCTGCTGAGGGCTTGGAGGTTTCTCCTCCTGGTCCCTCTGTCCCCTGAGCATCCTGCCCCTGTCCCCGCTCCTTGCCCCAGGGGCCTGTCCCCAGCATCCCCACCCCATGGGATCAGCAGAAAAGGTCGCACCATTTCCTGAGCTCCAGACTTGCAGCCCCACAAGCTCTGATGTCCCTGTATGTCCCCCTTTCAACCTCAGGCTGAAGGGGACCGGAGTGGTGGCAGCTCAGGCCTCACCTCCACCAGCTGCATGAGATTTTCAAAGTAGACCTCCTCATCGATGCTCAGCTTGCTGGAGGAGTAGATGATGCGGTAGTGCTCCACCTTCCCCTCACAGCTCACGCACAGAGTGTAGTCTCCAGGATAATTGGTGCTCTCCCGCACCAGGAAAAGCCCCGTCTCGGGAGGGTACAGCAGCCGCTCTGCCTGCTCCCGTGTGATCTTCCCATGAAACCACCTGCAACAGAGCACATAGGACAGGTTAAGGGCTGGGAATGTGCTGGTTGGATCCCTGTGGGACTGTATTTGGGAGGGACGGGGATGTGGAGCAGCAGCTTCCATTCCTGCCTGCATGGGGACAGCTTGTCCTCACCCCTCCTTGCTGTTCCCATCCATCCCATGACACAGTCCCTTCCATGGCATCCTGTTCCCCTCCTCCTGGTCCCCAACCTGGAATTCAGGTCCTCTGCATGCTCTTAGGAGTTTCCTCCTCCCAGCTGCCCCAGACTGGGAGTCACTGGCAGCTCTGGTATGCAGCAGGAATATCAAAACCATCCATCCATCTATCCATCTGCCTATCTCCCATCCCTCCTGTACAGACCCCATTCTAACCTTTCTTCTTCCTCATAGCAGCCTTCACAACCCCAGCTTTGGGTAAAAAAACAGTTTGAAATGCAACCCAACAATCCATCACATTTGCAGCCATTCAGGCAGCTCCCAAGGAATTCAGAGCTCTCTGCAGCAGCAAACTCCAATCCCAAATCCACGCTGCTGGGAAGCCTGAGCCCCTGCCTCTTATATCTGAGAGGAATAGTCACCTCTGCTGGGACATGGCTCTGAGCATGGGATGCTCCAGACCAGGCCACCTCCCTCAAAATTCATCTTGGCAGAGTCCTAGTTGGATACTTACGGCATGAGGCTGAGCTTGATCCCAGCTTTCACTCCTTCCCGCTTCTGGACGTAGTTAGCGGGGATGATGCCCTCCCGGCCCACCTTGTTCTTCGCCTTGTACCAGTTGGGATCCTGTGGGGACAGCAGGATGTCACAATGAGCCTGTGGCCTCTGGAGACAGCTACATCCCACCCAAGGATCCCATAGGGGTGTCAGCACTGCCCTGGGGATTCCCCAAGCACCCCGGCATCCCCTTCCTGAACTGCAGGAAGGATGGGATGGGCAGCGGATCAGGGTCAGTGCTGGAACCAGCAAAACCCTGATGTTGGTGGCCCCATGGGGGTCTCTGTGATCCCCTTCCCAGTCTGCTGGGCAACCCTGAGCTCCCCAAACCCACAGCCCCTCTTTTGCTTCCCCAGAGTCAAGCCCGGCACCGCTGCCTCTCCCGTCCCTCCTCCATGTCCCAGGAGGCGCTTACATTTCGGAGAAACCTTAACTAACAAGGCCATGAATTAATTAACCAAACATGTGGCCCGATTCCTGCTCAGCGGGACAGCCGGGACCAGGAGATCCCAGGAATGGCATCCCACAGAAACCCTGGCAGGGACACCTCACCTTGGTGACAGCGACAATGGTAAGGACGTCTCCTTTGCTGAAGGGCAGGTCCTGCTCAGCGGTACCGTGGAAGTTGTACTTGGCGATACATTCTGTACCGGACGGCCAAACAGCCTGGCCGGGAAGAGTGAATGGCATCAGAGCCTTGGATGGGCACATCACCCACCCCTAGGCCCTTCCCCAACCCTCAGGGATCCCCCTCACAAGCTCCCATCCCTCTGATGCAAATCCAAATGGGATTTACTTAAGCCAAGTTTCCCCCTGTCCCTCCTGAGCACGGGGACTGCTCCATCCCTGTCTATCCTCATCCAGAGCTTACCTGCATCCCTGACATCTTCTCAGGAGGTTGCGGGGCGCGAATCTCACAGTGGGGACACGTCACTTGGTACCATGAGACCTGCATGGGGGGAAAGGATGACTGAGAACTGGGCACGGCAGGGACAGACATGTAGGGAGGATGCAGAGGGAGCAGCCTCCCACTAAGGCTGCTTGCAAGTCACGTGAGCATCTCTTCTCCTGCCAAGAAAAGGTCCTGTCTGAGGTGCTGCTTTGAAAATATTCCCCAGTAGAGGTGAAAGTGGGAGCTGCAGGTCTGTTCAGCCCCTGCAGTCAGAGACAGGACCAGCGTGGAGCTGCTTAGCCAGATGATGAGGTATTTGCATGGATACAGCTGCTTAAGAGCAGAGTTTTTAAGTACAGCATCTGCATCGACTTAAAATACACTACAGTGTGGATGGATGGAGATTCCCAGGGAAGGGAGCAGGGATGACCTCCAAGGGCCCCATACCACTCCTCTCCCACTCTCCCTGGAGACCCATGTGTGGAAACATCCAGCCCTGAGAGCTTCCAAGGCTTGGCATTTAAAAGAAATAAACGTATCTCCCCCCTGCAGGATAAAACCCGCTGGGATTCTGGAACACAAGTGCTCCCGCCACCTCTTAAATCCCAGGGGGATGCACTGAGCAGGGGTGCTGTGTTCCCCCTCGAGGCCCTAGGATGAGTGTGTGGGAGGGGAACAAGCCTGGCTTTATTCTCACCGCTCCAACCCCCGGGAAGGGATGAAGTCACTGGCCCTGGAATCAAACCAGGCTTTCTTGGGCCAGGGCACTGGGGTCATGCTGGGCTGGGGGCACAGAAGAGGATACAAACCCCAAAACCCACCCGAATATTTACTGATTCGTTGTATAAATTCAGGGTCATTGGCAGTCACTGCTTCCAGCCCTGCTGTCAGCAACTCAAAGTATTTTGGGAAGGAGGAAGTGAAACAAGGGGCAAGGCTGAGAGACAGGAGGAGGAAGAAGATAAGGGGCAGAACTGTGGGGAGGAAGAGCGCAACGAGAACATGGCCCTGTTTCCACCACAGCCATGCCCAGAGCCTTCCGGAAGAGGCGTCACGCTGCCACCAACCAGCTCCTTCACCTTCCCCCAGGGCGGGGACACGGCACAAATTGCTTTATTTTCAGCATCAGAGAGAACAAACCATGTCTTGGATGCTCACCCTAAGGACAGAGTTTGGGGGCCTGAACGCTGGGGTTTCCAGTGAGCCCATCACTGCAGAGTCAGGTGGGTTTTCTTCCCAGCCAGCTCTGGGGCTGCTGATGAGGAAAGGCCTCTCGAGACAGCACCCAAACCCAACCTGATGGCACCCCGTGAGCCTGGGGAGCCAAGATACAGGCAAGGGAAGAGCTGGGTGATGCTGGGCTGGGGAGCACCAGCTGGAAGCGCAGCCCCCTGCAATGGGCCCAGCTCCAACTCCCTGCCTTTCCAAGCTGACTTTTGGTTAAAATTTGGATGGAACAAAAATTTCAGCTTAGGGATCCCACCAGTTCGAAATGCAGCACAAGAAAAACAGGGAATACACTATGCTCTCTCAGTCCATGGAGGGATTTGGCTGAAGCCTGGAAGGAGATGGTTTAAGATGCGATGCCTTCACATCCCCACAAAGGGAATTTCCCACTGCTGGGGCTATCAGCCCTGTTCCTCATCCAGCGGGTGTCCAGTGGGGACACTGAGCAGAAGCTGGTCCTGTGTGTTGCTCAAGGAGCAGTTCGTGCACAAGGCGTTGAGTCAGCGATTCCCACCGTCCAGGTGTTATTTTAAAATATCCAAATATTAGCAGGATGGAGGTTTCATCTGAGGTGTTACTCCAGCTGAAAAACCCTGGCTGGAGCCAGGTCAGGATACCAGGGCGCATCCCCTAGAAGGGATGCCCAGGGGTCCATCCCAGGACCACAGCCTACCTGGAGGTTGGAAAAGCCACTTTCCACCCTGCACAGGAGCTGGATCTTCCCACTCCCAAGGCCGGTTGTTTGGTCTTTCAGCTCACGCTGGATGTCACCAGCCTTTGTATTTCATAAACGCAGAGAGGATATAAAATTCATAGCCTCCCCTCACAAAGAGTATTTTTTTCCCAGCTAAAGAGGAAAGTGCCCCAGCAAACCCCACCAAGAACACGCTCCAGCCGGTCCAAGCTTTTTTATCTTCTCAGATCATGGATATTCACGGCACCGGGCTGTGGCATTGTTATAAATACGCACAATAAATTTGCTTTTCAGTTCTAAAGGGGGAGGTGGTTACAACACCGAGAGCTGCCCTTTTCAGAGTCCCAACGCCCATCGCCCCGGCACGGACCTTCCTCCTCCCGAGCTTCATTTTGTTTTCAATTGTTACCTAATTTCTGCCTCAAAGCCGAGACTTTCCCAGGAGGAGAAGGAAACCACATGCCCCCGAGAGCCCCCAGCTCCAGGGCAGCTGCCACCCGGCCCCCCGAAGGCCTGCGGTGGCCTCATGTGACAGCCAGCGGTTCCTGCTGTGCACGTCACCCACGCCGGCCCCGACCTCGTGCCCGTGGCTGCTTCCGCCCGCCCCGTATCCCTGTGGGATGCTGGGCTGGGAGAAGGATGCGGTGATGCTGGCAGAGTGGATCCGGGGCTTAAAAGCAGCAACCTCTGCCTTCCAGGAAGTCATTGCCCCTTCTTTCCTAAAGGAGGATGTGCAGCAGCACATGAAAGGAACTAATAATAATTAAAAAAATTACCCAGAGAGCAGCTCGACTGATTTGGCAGAGCTGAGTGCTGAGTTTGTCTATCTTCAGCCACGCCAGGCACAGGTTTGTTCTGTCTGGAAGCTCCCCATTCCCGAATTGGGGCTTGGGATGTGTTCAGGTGAACCCAGTCTCTGCCAAAATTCATGTCTCTTTTTTCTCCCCCACAGTGTCCTCTGAGCGAGTCAGGCCAGGAATCCCAGTGATGGATCTCATCCCAAAACTGCACCCTGAGGTTCATCCCCACTGCCTTCCTCAGAGTCCTGTCCCTGGATTTCCTTCTGGGAAGCCCCGCTCGGCAGCCAGGAGCCAGAAAAGGTAGGAAGGGCAGGTACAGTGAATACCTTTGCCATGCTGATAATCCAAAGGGCACCAGGGAAACGAGCCAGGGAAACCTTTCCTGTCATTAACCACCAGCCAAAATTGTGTTGAGCCAGACCCACAGGCAGGCTGGGGGAGGAATCTGGGACTCCCAGAGTGAATCCCACCTGAGGAGCACCATCATCATAGGCCGGGGTGGGGGAAAGAAGCCGCAGTTCCATTTCAAACCCAACTGGGGGAACAGGGAACATCTGTCCAGCACCAAGATGACTCTATTTTAAATAAAGTTTAGTTGTCAATAGTAGGAAACCTTCATTCCCTAAGGAAACAGTTGCAAGGGTACCATCTGCATCTAACCCCTTCTGCTCATCCATCTCCTCCAGATCAAAACATCTCCCAGTGAAGTTCTTTAAACTTAAGCCTCCCCCCCTAAAGCAACCCAAAACCAGACAACATCCTCCCTGCCTCTGAAAGATCTTATCGCCTGTTATTACAATGAACACCCATGATTACTCTAATCGAAAGAAAAACGTTCCTCCTTCATCTCACCCGTGAGCTCAGAGGGTTTCAGAGCTGCTACCCCCAACCAGCCCCAACTGGGTGCCCCACTGTGAAGAAGGGGAGGCTGTCTTCCTTCTTTTTCAGGGATTTTAAAATTCTTTTAGAAGAGAAAGAGAAGATGCTGCTGGTCAGACCTGGGGGACAGTCGGAGGCAGGTGGAGGCCCGGAGAGAAGCTGCTCCTGGCCTTCCCATTGCAGAGAGGTTTTCCTGGTCCTCCTCTATCCTACAAAAACTTCGACAGGGTGATTTTCTGCCTACACAAATCACCCCAGTATCCTCTTCTCAGGTCCTGGAGCGTGTCAGGGCATCCCTGAGGATGCGCACAAGGCGTGGAGAGGAGCATGGAAGGGTTTTTTTTGGCAGTCACCGGAAACTGAGAAGGTGGGGGGAGGCAGCAGTCGCAGGGCAAAGTGCACCCCAGAACTCCCTGAGTTTGCAAGGGTTTCATTACTCCCATCCCACTGATGCTCCAGGAGAGGGGATGGGGATGCTCCCAAAACCTTCCGCATCCCTCCATGAAGCTCTCTGGCCACTCCTCGCCTTGCCAGGATGGGGCCGTGCTCTTGCGTGAGTCCATTGGGAATAAACCCCTGCCCCGGGAGGAAGGCTGCCATCCTCCTCCTGCTCCTCAGCCCTCACACCTTTAATGTTTGGGTTTTTTTTTTTGGACTTTCCCCTCCGAATTTTGGTTTCTTTGGGACTTTTTTTTTTTGCCCGACGGCACAGCCCCTTTCTCTCTCGCTGAACCAACGAGCAACAGCCGTGGCTATAAATAACCCGCCGCCGCCTTATTGCCCAAAAAAAAAAAAAAATCCCCAAATTTAAAAAAATTCAAACCAACAATGAACGCGGCTGCCAACCCCTTCAGACACCCGGGTCCCTCCTCCCATCCCAAATCCCCCGCTCCCAAGGGCCTTTGTATGGGATGGGGATGGAGAGGGAGGAGGAGTTGGTAACCCCCGGCCGGGTTCGGGGTGCGGTGGCACCCCCGCCACGGGAAGGGATGCTGCGGGGGTGTCCCTCTCTCTCCTCCTGCAGGGCAGGGAGAGGGGCGAGGTGTCCCCGGGGACCGCGGCGGGGCGGGAGCGGCTGCGCGGGGTCACCGGGGGTCAGGCGGGGCCGGTCCCCGCCCCCCCCCGCCCCATTGTCCGCGCCCCGCTCCCCCGGCCCGGTGCGCCCATCACTCACCTCCCTCCGGGCAGGGGCTCAGCCCGCCGCCGGCTGCTCCATGCGGCGCCACCGGGGCCTCCGGGCTCGGCTGGGCCGGCGGGGGGGCGCGGGGGGGCGGAAGGGGCGGGGGAAGCCGGAGCCGCCGCCGCCGCCGGAGCGCGGCGGGGCCCAGCGCGGGTGCGGGGCCCGCGGGGTGCGGAGGTGCGGGGCGGGCGGGGCGTTCCGGGGCGGCGGGGCCGGAGGGGCGGACGGACGGACGGAC